>NDGM011198349.1:0-10210 GCA_002564305.1 Octomys mimax
AACTCAGGCCTTTACGCTTGCCAGGCAAGCGCTTATTCTATTGAGCTATCTCCCTGGCCCCATGAAGTGTTTTCCAAAGAAAGACTACATTAACACTTGAGAGATGAGGAAAAGTTACCCAATCAAGTAAATAGGGAAGCTTTCTTCAGGGAGAGTGAACAGAAGACAACAGGCCCAGAAGCAAATAAGAGTTTGCTCTTCAAATAAACAGGGCCTTTAAGAGGTGCACAAAATAATTTACAAGGGCGGGCCAAGTAGCTCAGCGGACTAAAACACCTATTTAGGCAAAACACAGGGGCCAGGATTCAATCCCGGGCATGCTGTGCCAGCGCTGCCCCCAGGGCACATGCCCATTGAGCCTGGGTATGGTGGCGCCCCTCTAATCTCAGCGCCCAGTGCTTGGGAGACTGAAAGCAGGAGAATCACTATGAGCCTGATCTACGTAGCGAGACCCTGTAGACCCTGTACTAAATACATACAAAAATAAAATAATTTACAATTAACTCAAATGGAAAAGGAAAACCATTACAGTATTTCAAACAGGATGATTCCTGAGGATGATACTCTGAGGCTCATTTAACACACTTCTTTCAAAATACAGACGTTCCATCATTCTTTTGTTCTGACTCACGGATTTTCTAGTCCAGCCTCACCACCAATCCTGTGTTCTGTTTTTCAGAAAGGCTTTTTTTGGGCTCAGAAATCCAAGAGTACCACTCTTTTGCTTTTTGAATGAAAGGTATTGTTAATATTTATGTTAACTCCTCATGGCAGCTTCCAGATATGGATATATTATTGTATCTGTATAGTTGTAGCATGAGTACCTAAGGATAAACTAAGCTAAAGAGATAAAACTAATGACCCTAGGGGGCTGGGGAGATAGCTCAATAGAATAAGCTCTTGCCTGGCAAGCACAAGCTCCTGAGTTCAATCCCTGGCACTGCAAAAAATAAATAAATAAATAAACAAAAAAAGAAATAATGACCCCAAATTATCAAGTGGTAGGAAAGTTTTGAGAAATATTAAAGCTGAATTTGTATAAGCTCTGGGATGACAGCTGTGAATGAACTTGCTCCCTAACAAAGGCTAACACAATTCATGGTACACAAAAATCATTCAATAAATATTCATCAGACGAATAAACCCCAAAACGTGGAATCTGTTTTACACCTATAAAACAAACTTTTGAAAGTCATTGTTTTATATCGTTGTTCTGATTGTAATTATTTCATTTTGATGGATGATGACAATAATGTTTCCCTTAGTTAAGATTCTTAGATTTTATGAATAGCTATGCAGTACACTATTATTGAGTCATCATTGACAGTAATAAAATATATTTAGTTTTGGAATAAACTCTAACCATCGTTTTGGGTTTTTTGCAAATCCCTGTATTTGATGTCATATGGTTTTCAGTATCCCATCAACACTCTTTCCATTTCATAATCTGAAGTCAATTTTTCTGAGTTGACAGTGTGGTATCACCCAATTTATTAGCTGAGTGGCCTTAAAAATCTTCTTATAAATGCTATAAAAATGTAGCAGATTGTTACACTTGACAAGGGACTAAGTTCTGTCTATTTAAGCAGAAGACATGAATAAGGAGATGGGCTGTACAAAGAAAAATATGGCAAACAATATGATAATTAAATTCTCATTGTTTTAAGTTACCAAATTGCAGTACTTTGTTATGGCAATTCTGGAAAACTAATGTGCAACATGCTAGAGCAATATGACCTGTTGAAATAAAGTACTAATATAAGCTACAAAACATATAAATTCTAAAAACACGACAAGTGTGAGAATATGTATTAGACACAAGAATATATGTGATTCCATTTACATACAACATCCAGCACACACCAATAAGTAGATATTAGAAGGTAAGTAGTTACATAGGGCAGGTGGGTTAGAGATGGGGTGAAACAGTGAGAATTCTGAATGAATATATAGCTTCTCTTGGGGGTGCTGAAAGTGTTCTGAAAATCAATTGCGTAGATGGTTTCACAATTCTGGATTATATTATAAACCACTGAGTTGTGTATTTTTAGTGAATAAATATACTTTATGTGAATTACATCTCAGTAAATCTATTTTTTAAAGAACAGAATTATTGAATACAGTTATGATTGTATTAGTGGACAAGTTATTAGTTCAAAGCAGCTCTATGGGATTTCATAAATGATATAAAATATTAGGCTATTCACTCATACATTTCTTCAGCTAAAAAGATTTCATGAACCCGGAGTATGACCATCCTAACTCGAATACTTAAGCAGTGTTCATAGACTAATTCGGAGCAATAATGATTAATAGGAGTCAGGTAGGATCCCCAGGTATTTGAAGGTACTTCAACACAGGACAGCTCCCAACCAACCCTCCTGCAATTTGATTACCTTGTCTCTAGTAGTGATTTGGGAGTATCAGTGCTTAATTCTGTCTATGAAAATGTCCTTCACTGCCCAATGTTAACTGAAATGTAGTTCTCCTTCAAGATGCTATTTCTCAAGTGATAGCTATAGTTTCCTTGGCATATGGTACTTGAACAGAGACATGAAGGCTAACTGTTCTTTTGTTTATTTTCTTCTAAGACTTTCCCTAAACAATAAAATTATTTATTAGTGTAACTTATTTTCTTTACTTATGAAGACAATCTTACTAATAGTAATCTTCACTTTTTTCTTTATGTGTAATTCTTGTAGATCAGTTTATAACTGTACCCTTCTCTCAAAGCAGAATACTATGAACCAAAATGTGTTTTACATGACTCTAACTTTTCCTCTTTACAAGGCAATGTAATAATAATAGTAACAATAATCCTTAATAAATTATCCATTCTCAGAATGACATATGCTCCTCTCTTGTCCTCATCCCAAGAAAAAAAACAAAGGGGGATCATATGTGGATAATATTCTAGTAAATGGTAAATAATTAATAGGCTAGACTTCTGATACTGAGAGGAAACATCTAGGCTAGTTAAGTAGATTTCACAGTCATTCAGATAAAGGACAAAATGATGGAACTTCAGTGAAGAAATTCCAAGTGAGCTTACTCGCTTTTCTCCATACTACCCTTCTAATTTTGTTACTTAAGATGTACTGCTAGGGCTGGAAAGATAGTTTGGTGGTCCCAGTGCCTGTCAGGCCAGTTCAAGGACCCAGGTTTGATTCCCTGTATGGCATGCCATGCTAGTTCTGGAACCCTGGGCAGGGTGGCACATGCCCATAGTCCCAGCACTTGGGAGGCTGAGACAGGAGGATCACCAGGAGTCTAAACTGCAGAGTGAGACCCTATATAAAAAAGAAATGTTTTAAACAGACACACACACACACACACACACACACACACACACACACACGATCTAGTGCTGTCTAGCTTGGCCATCTGACCATATAAAGAAGGTCAGATAAGGAAACAATACTACTCTGAGACAATGCCTAGGAGATTAGAGAGATAATAGGTTGGCATGTTCTTCTCTTTTTCATTTCTTTTACTATATATCCTGAAATAGTTCAATAGTTAATGAGGCTCATTTTTTTTTTTGGTTCATATAAGTGGGTTAGAAGAGATTGCAGTAAAATAATGTGACACAATTCCATTTCCTTACCATCTCCTGTCATCATTAAATCTCCCTCATTGACTTCCAGGTTTTCTAGGTTTTCTCTCACGATTGTTGGTCCCAACAGCCATTGGATTATCAAATCTAGAGAAATAGGGGAATCATTAATTCTGCATCTCCTTTGTATGTATACACACCCTCTCATTTCCCACATTTGAATAATATGCAGTACAGGGATAGAATCCAGGGTTTCTCTACCACTGAGGGACCACCCCAGCCCATTTTATTTTTATTTTGAGATAAAGTTTTGAGCAGTTTCCCAGCTGGCCTCAAACTTGCAGTCCTCCTGCCTCAGCCTTAAAAACAGCAGGGATTGCAGGTGTGGGCCCCCATGTCCAGCCAAATAACTACACTTTATTCCCTAAATTTATCCCTGCACATTTTTGTCTATCATCACTATCTCAGTTTCCTTTCTTCTTCCAGAGCTGCTATAATAACCTTCTGTTTGGTCTCTTACTTATACTTCCAATGGCTGTAAAAGTTAAATTTTTAAGTTACATGCATTTAGACATTACATTATTCCCTTTTAAAACTCCATCAGAGAACTTCCTATTAAAAATTCAAATCTCTTAGGATAATGTACAAAGCTGTATTTTGGCAAAATCTTACTTTACTTGACATGAAAATGTCAAAGCTGCTGTAATTATTTATTTCGCATAGTTTAAGAATTTCAGCTATCTCTTCCTCTAGCATTATAGTCTAATGCTTTTTTATTAAAAATTACTTTCTGTCCATACTAGTGGACTAAGATCTTGATGCATGTAAGCTTTTTTTGTTTTCATATATTTAAATGTGTTATTTTTGCTCTGTGAAGGAATTGCCCTTTCTACGTTCCTGAGTTGAAATCCAGATAAATTGTCAACTCCATAAAAGTTCTTTCCCAATCCTTCTAACCAGAGGTTATCCCTGTCTTCTTGATGTAGAAGAATAAGTGGCTTGATTTAATAATATTATTTCACATTTTATCATAATGATGTATTTCATGAATATTGCTACTACATAAAAGTGAAAATGGTCTCTTTATCAGGTCTACAAAACCAAGAATGATGCCTGGCATTTATACACCCCATAAATGTTTTTCAAGTGACAAAATAATTGAAGAGATGAATTAATTAATTAATTAATTTAAATAGAATAGCAATAAAAATCATGTGCTGATACTAAGAATTTAGGCTTGGTGTTTGAAACTTAAGATCTATAGCTCAGCAGAATAAGTGCCTACCTGACTAGTGCCAAGTCCCAAGTTTGATCCCTGGTACTGAAGAAAAACAAAACTATACTTCTGGCTTTTCAAAACAATAAGAGCACAGTAGCATAACAATCCCAGGAAACAAAGTTATGAGTCAGAAAGTATAGCCAGTGACTCAGCAGCAGCAAGTTGCTAGGAAAACATGATTCCACAGGATAAAAGCATAAACTTGATTACTTGAAATAGAGAAGCAGTTGGGGACACACTCTGGCCAAACTGGACTGATGAAAGGTGCGTGTGCGTCCCTGTGTGGTTACTCACCAAGGCCAGGCTAACAGCACTGCTTAGAGAGGTGACTGCAGCTGCATTAGCTATTAGTGTGTGGCAGGAGCACAGAACAATGGAATCAATGTGTGATTTCACTCTTGACTTTCTTGATCAACAACAACAACAAAAGTGATCTCTGACTGTTAGCACTCTGTGAGAAGCAGTTTTATGGCACTGATTCATTTTTATTGAGAAAGTAAAACCACTGAGCATAGTATATTGCCTTTCGTTTGCTTTGGAAGCTTGATGTACTGCTTTCTGAGCATATTCATAAATGTGTGTATAATTTGACACAATAGGAGGTGTGATTGCAAGTCTTCTTAAAGTAAAGCGACTTTATGAATCTGAACTTTAGAATTTAAAAATTGAACTATAAGTTACACGTCCTGTGTAATCATATTGCTGAGATCACAGCATGGAAATTCAGTAAAGGCGAAAATGCAAATAAATTTATTTTTTGATTAAAATAATTTTCCTTCCAAATAAATTTCTCCTTTTTATTCAAGTATTTCTGTAACAAATTATGTTCTGGTAATTTTAAAATAATTTTTAAGGGGCACTGGGGCTGCAGGTCCATGCGCAAACGCTCCTGGTGGATGGGTGCGTGGGCCCCAGGGCCCTCCCGCTCCTCCCGACCTGGTGTGGGCACCAAGTGTGCGCAGGAGGTTTGTGTTCAGAGCATTCACCTTCTGAAAAGTACACCTATTCAAGTTCTGGTTTTGCTTTCTTTCATTTTTTTCTTTTCCTCTACCCCCCTCCCAACCCGGCCTCCTTTCCATACTAAGGATTGAACTGAGTAGCAGAATCCCAAGTCCTTTTTACTTTTTTATTCCGAGATGGAGTCTCTGTAAATCTCAAGTTTCAGCCTCCTGCCTCAGCTTCCCAGAGTGCTGGGATGACAGGAGTGTGCAATCGTGCCCCGCATTAAAAATACCAGTAGAACCCATCGTTTATTAGAACATCAATCTTATAAAGATTAAATGAAGTAAAAAAAATAATAATTTTCAAGCTTTGCATTACAAAATAATATGGTAGAGTTTAGGGCACATGACTGCCTTTAAATGCTGTATCTTGATTTAATCTTAGAATTACCTTTACTTTTTTTTGTCTTTTCAGATATGTGACATAAGTGATAGATATATAAGTTACGAAACAGAAGCAAAATCAATACCTATAAAACCACTACACACCATTAAATCTACACAATACAATCAGAGCTTCTTTTCTAAATGCAGTCCTTGAACGTGAGGAGCGTGTTCTCAGGGTAGTGTGTGTGTGTGTGCGGTATTACTGTACTCCTCCTTTCACTTTAAAGCCAGATAGGTAGCATCATTTGTTTAGGCTGCTCCTGGATTATGACCAGAAGTGAAGGAAGGGCCAGTATGTGATTTCTCTTCTTGCCTGGTAACTGTGGAAGCCTCTGATTACTGAGCAGAACCTTGGTAAGTTTAGGTCCAGAAGTGCTTACCAGGGGCAGACAGCCCTTGTTGACATGCTTTATACGCTCAGTGTGAGACATTACATCTTATTTAAATGAGCAATTTTGGAAAATTGTTTTGTTATCAAATTTAACCTAGCCTATAATAATGTATAGTAAGTAGACATGTTTGAGATGTTTTAAAATTTCTATTTATATTGAACATACATGTGGAAAATTCTATATAAATTGTTTTGTCTCAATAGTTGTCTACTGATCAAGCATTATTTTTTTAAAATCTCACAACTTTGGACTACTTAGATGCTTTCTTTCTTTAATTTTCTACAGTACTTTGTAACATACTTCTCTGACTTTAATATTCAGATCTCTAAAAATAAATCTATTAAAATTAAATAAGTAGAACGAGTGAAAAGTGAGAGGCGTGTTAAGGCTCTGGGTATGATTTTGAATTTTTTCCAAAAATGATTTAATAAATGTATGATTTTGCCAGCTGTGTGTGAGCATGCTCATATCAGCCCCTCATCATGAACACTAATAATTATTAAAACAACATTAAGCAATTTTTTAAAATTAGGATAATTTAGAATTACTAGTGATAACAAATAAGTTTTCCCTAGCTTGTTGTTTTGAATTTTTATTTTTAGAAATCTGATGATTCATATTCTTGATTCATCTTTCATGTAAATTTATGAGTTTTATTTATAAAGTATATTAAATCTTTTTAGTTATGAATTTGAAAAAATTTTCATGACAATATTTCATTGCCTTAACTTGATTTATGGTATTTTTAATAAACAGAAATTTAAACTTTTATATGACTAAATCTAATAATCTTGAACTTTATAACATCTCTGAGATTTTTCTAAAAATGGTTATAAAGGCTGGGGATTGAGCTCAGGGGCTAAAGCTAGAGATAATGCTTGCCTGGCAAATGTGAGTTCTTGAGTTGAATTACCAGTACCAAAACAAACAAATGAACAAACAAACAAAAAGATTATAAATCTTTCTTCATGTTGGGATTCAAAAAATCATTCTATATTCTTTTCCATTCTTGTGGTATTTAATTTTAGGTTCAACTGACACATCAAAAACATTTAGTTTTAAGAAGTGAAGCCAATGTGTTTACCTCAAATATTTAAATAATTTTCTTTATGAAAATTGATATGTGTATCTCAATGTTATATATAAAGTATTTAAAATAACTATACTACATTATATATTTCCTAATTACATGTCAATATAAATAAATGAATATATATATATATATATATATATATATATATATATCTTAGATAATGTGTGATTTCCTGGTTAACTTTGCTTATCCTTTTAACATTTCTGAAGCTATGAGTTTCATGCTTTATAGAAGTAGAAAGAACATCTAAAAATGTTTAATAGTAATGATGTTAAACATCATTTCTGGTTTTTAACTTTGAGAAACTTATTCACTTCTTAAATATTTTGAGGGCTACCAGTGTCTTTGGCCCTGAGCAAACATGAAAAAGAGTGATTAGTGTCCTCTTTTGTGAAGCTTAGATTTTGATTGGAGGGAGATAGCAAAAAGTGGAGCAAAATGGACAAGATAATTATAGACAGTGAGCAGATATGTGAAAATATATTAAGGTAGGGACTGAAATACAGGGTGAGTAGGGAGCCATACTGTGGTTCCACTGGTAAGGAAAGGCTCCTTAGCAGCTATCATTTAGGGAAGATGATATGTAAGTGAAACAAAAATTATGGTCATTAGTGACTGGGAAGAATGGGAACAAATGAATGACACATTCAGAAGTATTAAAGCTCATAGTATTAAAAGATCAAGAGGATGATTGCTATGTGTGCCATTTAGTACAAAGGGAGAGATGCAAGCTGACTTGGTAGGGGATAAGGGTGGGTAGTTCAGTTGCAGTAGATTTGTGTTAACTCTGGAAGACAAGAGGATGTAGGGTTTTGCTTAGAGTACAAATGAAATTATTAATTATAGTTTACATTTTTACAGAGGATCACTCTGGATGTTGTATTGAGAACAGATACAGAAAGCTAAGAGGAAATCCAGGAGGCCACTTTGATGTATGTTGGATTTTCCAGGGGAAAGGCAGGTGTCATAGTACTTTGTATAGGCAAGCTAATAATAGGCATGGAATAGAGTGCACAGACTCCATTTTCTTTGAAGATAGAGATGCCATGACTTATTGATTACTTTCTGACTGTAATAAAGGAAAAAGAAGAATCTACAGTGATTTCATGAGCTGAGTCAGGAATATTTAAAGAACTAATGCAAGGAAGAGTAAGCTTGTTGCTGAGCCTGCATCTGTGAAGAGTTTGAGTTCTTTTAAAGTTTAGATGTGCCATCAACATGGCATCTCAGTATCTCAGTAAGTGGATAATGTATACACTTGTGTATAAAAGTTTAGACTTCACAGGCCTGCCAAACATCTCAGCTGATTAAAGTGCCTGCAAGTAGGCACAGGGACCAGGAGTTCAATCCCCGGGCCTGCCGTGCCGGGCCCACCCCAGGGAGGCACTGAGACTGCAATTGAGACTGGGTGTGGAGGCACACGCCTGCAATCCCAGCATTTAAGAGGCTGTAAACAGGAGAATCACTATGAGTGTGATTTAGTAGTGAGACCCTGAACACCCTGTAAACCCTTCCCTAAAATACAGAAAGGAAAAAAAAGTTTAGATTTCAAGGAAAATTGAGGGCTGGATGTTCCAATATTTTTATTGCCTTTCTAGGGGATGTAACTTAGTATTAGAATACATTCCTTAATAAATAAGGCCCAGTGTTCAAATTAAAGCACCACAAAAAAGATATATTTTCCGTATTATGTGTTTCACCATTAACAATGAGGCTGGAGACCTCAAAATAGCTCAAAGGACTAAAGCGCGTGATTAGGCAAGATTAGGCAAGTGCAAGGACCATGGTTTGATTCATGGCACCAAATGCCATGCCAGCCCCACCCCCAGGGAGGGCTGAGCTGGCCACAGAGTTGGGGGTGGTGGAGCACATCTGTAATCACAGCACTGGGGAGGCTGAAAACAGGAGGCTCACTGAAAGTCTGAGCTATGTAGTGAGACCCTGGTACCAAATATATTTAAAAACTTTACTTAAATGAATAAATGGTTATTTGGCACACAATTTTAAAGGGCTCAGGGCATGGTCAGCTATCTAAAAGGCAGAAGTACCGTGGTAGAAGGGCATGGAGGAATACGGCTACTTAGTTCTTAGTGACTAGGAAGCAGAGGAGGGGTGGGGGGAGCAGGGCCAGAGATGAATGGGCCAAGGACCAGTCATAGTTCACTGGGACACCCTGAACACTAATCTCCGAGGGAGATTAATAGGAGATTAGTGTTCATAAACACTAATTTTCTCATAACACTAAAATTGTTCATAAACAAATTAAACTGACAAGTAAGCATAACCATGACCTAACATCTTAGTAGTTATTGCTCTTTAGTAATTTCTAAGAAAATTATCCTGGTTGTCTTGTTTTATTAAAATATCTAATGAATAAATGTTATCATTAATAATTCTGTTTTTAATTTTCTCAATTTTTATTTATTTATTTATTTTTACTTTCCCCCATAATTTTATTGAGAAACAAATAGCAATAAGACAGTTTCAAATCAAATTGGTAGG
>NDGM011198356.1:0-17416 GCA_002564305.1 Octomys mimax
CTTCTTCTTCTTCTTCTTCTTCTTCTTCTTCTTCTTTTTCTTCTTCTTCTTCCTCTTCTTCTTCTTCCTCTTCTTCTTCCTCTTCCTCCTCTTCCTCTTCCTCCTCTTCCTCTTCCTCCTCTTCCTCCTCTTCTTTTTCTTCCTCTTCTTCTTCTTCATACTGGGTATTGAACTCAGGACCTTGTGCTTGCCAGGGAAGTGCTTATTCTACTGAGCTATCTCGCCAGCCCTCCTCTAGCTCCTTAAAGAGCAGCACAGCCTACCTGCAAATTCTTCATTTAGAATACATCTTTCATCTTTTTCTCAGATTTAGACTGAGAAAAAGTGTGAGAATTGATAGAAAGCTGTGGACACTTTTTCCAGAAAAATGCACATGTGCCTACAGAGACTCATGCCTGCACAGTTGGTCAGGAAATTCTGAAACTTCTCAAAGGTTGATGACCTCTACTTGAGCAACTCACTCTCAGCAGCTCCCTGAGACAGAAGGAGACTGCTGCCTGCTCCCCTGAACCTGCTGTCCTCTTAGTCCCTGCCGTTTCTTCCCTCTCAAGTATCTCCGCCATGCAACCCCAATCGCATGTCCCTGCCCACAGAAATCCCATGTGCCCTGAAGGCCAGCACAAAGGCCTCTTCTTCCCTGATCTCCCCAGTCAAAAGTGTCATTGATGATGACCTCAGTTTTCTCCCTCCCCTGTCCTTCTCATCTCAGTAATTCCTTGCTTTGAACAGGTTCATTCCTTTTTCACATTATCTGTTGTACCCTTCAGATTTTATTTACTCTTCGAGGTTCTTACACTAAGGAGACAATATAATATTTAGGCATGTGGGTCTGATTCATTTCACTTAAGATCATGGTCTCTAGTTGCATCCACTTACCTATAAAAGCTTAGATTTATCCTTCTTACAGCTGAATAATATTTTATTGTGTAAAAATACCACATCTTCTTTATCCATTTGAGAATACTATGTAGTACAATTTTGTACTATCCTTGAAAATATAAATAAATGAATAAATAAATAAGTAATAATGAAATGCAGGGAGTCCATTTGAGGATCCAACTGAGGGTTGATGGGCATTTGGATTGTTTCTAAGATTTAGCTTCATGCCTTTGCTATTTCACTTAAAGACACCTGAAGCTATTAGGTGGTGGGTTTAAGATCAAGTTTTCCCTTTGAGAATCAGGTGCCTTGAATCGTCCATGCTTGACAACAGCTTGCAAGGAGTTCAGCGGAGGGGAAGAGGACCACCAGGGAGGGGCCTGAATGACCTGGCTCTGCAGGGCCCTGGGGCCCTGAGGCTCCAGCACCAATGCGCACACTTCAGTTCCTGGAGAGCAAAATCCTCCAGTTGGCAAGATCTTATCCATTCCTTCTCCTCCAGGCAAAGCAGCCCCAACTGAGGGTTTCCTGCATGAAGTTGGCGTGCGAATTCAGGCAAGATGCTCCCGCTCAGTTGCAGCTGCTCTACCACTCGCGTCTGCTAGTCCAGGAAGGGCACCACCACACTCCAGAGGCGATGTCAGCAGCAACCAGTATATCAGGCTTTCCTGCCTGTCCTACTTCCCATGCTCCTCACTCATATCTCCGTCTCCTCTGCTTCTCCTTGCCAAATCCTAAGGCAATCCAAAGATTGCCCTTCTCCCTTTCCCCGCTCAGAGCCGTGTGGTCTTGCTCCAAGTTGGGTATTTGTCTCCCTCATACCTGGCCCACCTGCCTCACCAGACTCAGAGCTGGTCTTCACATTTGCTACTTTGTATCCTTCTAACATTCCTATTTTCAGTGGTGATGGTATCAGCAGGTGGGGTCTTTGGGACAGAATTAAGTCACGGAGATAGAGCCCTCCTGAATGGGATTCATGCTTTTAGAAGAAGTGACACAGAGCTTGTTCTTTCTTTCTCTGCCATGCAACAAAAGATGAG
Organism: Octomys mimax; assembly: GCA_002564305.1. Classification (NCBI taxonomy): domain Eukaryota; kingdom Metazoa; phylum Chordata; class Mammalia; order Rodentia; family Octodontidae; genus Octomys; species Octomys mimax. The sequence goes on from NDGM011198356.1 coordinate 1,920, forward strand.
GAGGAGGTGCTCAGCTGCAACCAGGAGGCAAGCCTCCAGCAGAAGCAAGCCCCAGACTAGGACCTCAAGCTTGGACCCCCGCACCTCTAGCACTGTGACACATGCATAAATGCTTATTGTTTGAGCCACAGTCTACGGTATTCTGTTACAGCAGCTTGAACTCAGATAACCTTCTAGCCAGGAGGATCTTCAAAACTATCAATCACTTCCCTAATTAAAACACTTTGTGGCATGTTCAGCCCTTCCTAGGGCTGACTTGCCTAAGGATCAGCCCTGGGCTGGCGTCAGGTCTCCTGCCTTGGCCTCTCCCCTACACCCCGTGCTGGGACTCAGCATGGGCAGTATCCTACTTACTCTCCATGTCCTTCCTTTTCTGGCATCACCCTGTCACCCATCTTTTCCTGGAATGTCAGCTGCACTTGCTGCTCTTTACTTCTACAGTGTCTGTTTTCTCATGGTAAAATTTTTGCAATTGGGTCTTCAATGCCCAGTGCAGTGCCTGGTACAACCTAGGAACACATATGTTTGTATTACATGAATAAAGCCTTTACACATGGTGCATACTCCAGAGAAGCTCTGGGGCAAATGTGTCGGGTTGCCAGATGTGATGGAACCAGATCCACTGGTGTTAGTAACAGCATCACTGATTATTTTCAAGTGAACTTCAATCTGAGTCTTCAGTTCCTTCACTGAAAAACGGGGTTAATAATTCTCAGGCTGTACCTGAACGTGTCTAGCGACTGTGCCTGGGCATATTTTGCAACTTTGAAGCTCTCCTCCTGTCAGTAGCATTGCACCACCTCATTTGATCCTCTCAGTAACATTTTAAGGAGGCAGCTGACATTTCTCATTTTGCATAGGAGGAAACCAAAGACAGACAATTGGAGGCAATTTGCCTATGGTCACCTAGCTGGCTATAAGGGAACAGTGGCTTGGTGCTGAGCTCCAAGGCCAGGCAACAAATGCCACCACATCTCCGCTGCCATTCTCACCATCCCCAAGTATTGGGATACACGCATACTGAGGTCCTGAGACTCCCACGGGACGTCACACCTGTTGCCACTTTCCCCCACAAAAGGATTTTTGGCAAGTGTGTTGGGTTGGTGGTGGAAAGTGGACAGTGTAGCAACAGCAACCCCAGCAGGAAAGAGCTGCATAGGAAGAACCTGACCTTGGGGCTGACGCCATACCTGGCTGCCTCTCCTGGACCCCAGTGGGGTGACTTCTTTACCTTATAGTTGGCTTTCTGTGAGGACTAAGCAAGGTGACCTAAGTGCTATTGCTGAGTTGTTGCTGCTGAAGACATCTGCCCCAGCGCCCTGCTCTGTGTCTGCTGGTTTTTATTTGAGTGCCTCGGAATATCCAGGGTGGGATGGTAGAGGAACTGGCATGGTAAAGAAGTGAGTGTGAAGGGCACCATACTCCCACTGCACCTCTCCCAGGAGTGCGGAGGCCACTGTGGGGCTCAGAGCTTGTTGGAACTGTTCAAGAATGACTAGGGAGTTTCCAAGCCCCGGCTTTCCTAAGATCTTGGTGGGGAGGGAGCACGGCCCATGGAGGGTCAGCCGGGGGGCAGGAGTGGAGCCATCATCCTTTGGCGACCACAGCTGTGAAGGTCAGATGAGGTTCCTTTTTGGAAATTCCCCAAAATAACTTGAGGGCACTCTGAGAATTTCAACGAAATCATCAAATGAACATTACAGACACAAAGAATGCAGGTGGCACCTGGTGTGTAGTAGGAACTCCATGGTGTGCGTCCCTGAGATGTAGGTGCCACCGAGCATAGGCCGGGTCCCTGTGTTGCTGGCCTTCTGGAAGCTGCTTCCACATCCCCATGTTTGTTTCTCGCTGCATGCAGAGCCCCAGGGAACGCAAAGCAGGGCTGTCCTTCACAGATCCTCGTGTGTGGTTACGGTGGTTTTTCCCTTTAAAGATTAAATCGTTCTTTCCCCTTTCTGTTCAACAAAGACAACAGTCCTTTGGTTTTTGATAAACGCTTCTTTTCTACTAGCAGGTGGATTTGCCCTGGGCACTAAGCACTGTGCTTTTAAAACATGCACAAGCCAAGCTATTCGAATCTTCCACTTGGTCTCTTTCATTTTTCTTATCTCCTGCCCCCTGGGCTGGGTTTTCTCTGCCTTGGCAGGTTGATAACATGTGGATGGGAGAGCTTGGCTCTAATTAATAGACTAATTAGAGATACAAGCCTTTAATAGCTGATTATGGGAAAGTCATTCCCCACCCCCAGCTGATTGATTTATTTATTGCTGTTGTGCTTTATTATGGTACAATAACCAGCTTCTAATTATGTATTGGCTGGTTCAGTTCGACCTTTCCCTTCTCTTCCTTTCATCCTTCCCTTGCCTAACAGTAGGCACGTGCAGAATGGAAGACTGCAGACCCACTAGTAAGCAGCGCCAGACCAACGGGCAAGGCCCCCGGTGCCACTCCATCCCAGGAGTTCAGAGGTAAAAGGGAATGGGGCTGGTGGGAGGGTGGCAAGAGCATCCTGCCCACTCTTGGATAATCTCACCCCTACATACCCCTGCCCTCATAATCCCTCTCCCTCTGTATACTATAACTCACCCATATTGGCCATTGCATTCAAAAGAAGCCTCGTAGGAAACTTAAAAGTATGTACTGAAATCCAACTACCTGGCGCACACTGTCTCACACCTGGCTGTACCTCAGTCTCTCCACCTGTAAGGTGGGAATATAATTACTTCTCCTGAGAATTGTTAGCAAAGTCAACCAGAATATTGTGAAGATTACATGAAATAAGCCACCTCTAATGTCCAGCACATACTAAGCCCTCAAAAATGTTAGCTATGATAATTACAGCTTCCTGAAATATTAAACTTACTTTTGACATAGACGGAATTTTTAAAATGTCTATAAAATGAATGACTATATCATAATTTTCCAGCAGATTCTGAGCCCTTAAAGTTCAAAGGAGTGATGAAAAGAGGAAATTGAACAATAAATCCTAACAAAAGCTGCTTTTGGTGGAGCGCTTATCAGAGCAGGGCTGGAGCTAACTGCTGCATGTGCTTGCTTTCACTTAACCCTTACGCAACCTGATTTTTATCAGCTTTCTGAAGTCATGCTTTGTTTTGTTTTTTATTTTAGTAGCCTGAGTCTCCACACAAAGTCTTGTGGGAACTGGGTGTTCTCCCAGGATTCTGCAGACTCTGGCAAATGGGCTGATATTCTCACAGTCACTTTTCCTTAGGAATTCCTACTCTCACCAAGGCCGTCCTCTTGTCCTCGTGCTCTTGCACACTCACCCCACAAAGACCCTCCTTCCTTCTTCTGAGATCCCCAGAACACAGGCCCATGTCGCTTGACAGGCTCACACTAAAGATCAGCAACACTTGGTGGTCACCGGGCCACTCACTCCCCAGTGGGCTCTGAGCTACTTCTGGGCTGGCCTGCACCCCCGCCTGCCCTGCAGCCACCCCCCTGCCTGCCCTGCAGCCACCCTCCTGCCTGCCCTGCAGCCACACCCCTGCCTGCCATCCCTGGCTGCTGCTCTATTATCCCTGCCCCCCTTCTCTCTGCTAGCAGGAGATTCCTTTTTCTTTACTATGTGAAGAAACTGGGCTCTTTTGCACAGTCTCATTCCAGCTTTTCTCAGTCTAGGATCAGAGAAGGAACAGAAGGCAATGGGTGTTCGGTTGCTTTTCTTACCTAAAAATATTTACCAAAGAGTTTCCCCTCACTAGGTAGTGAAGCATGATGAGTTCTGCCCGACCCTGGAATGAAGATGCACAATAGTACATTCTGCATAGCATCTTTTTCTTCCAGTTATACTCGCAGTAATATTACAGAGCATGTATTATTATTCTTGTTCTTTTTTTTTTTCCTAGATGAGGAAACAAAATGAACCAAGTTTTACAAAGCAACTTGTTCAAAGTCATCTAGCTGGACCACAGATAAAAGGCACTTACCTACCACAAACAAGATCCAGGGTTGAATGCAAATACTGAAAAAAAAAAAAACTCGCAAAAACAAAAACTCAATCAAAGCCACATAGCCAAAGGAAGAGCTGAACCCAAATGCAGCCCTGTGGGAGTCCAGAGCCACAGAGACTGGCCGCGGTCCCATGTGGCCACTCACTACAGCCCCAGCCTGCCGGTGAGGTTCGATTCACTGGACAAAGTGAAATCTACCTGTAAAGGAGGTCACATGGGGGAGAGAAAGAGAAACGAGGGATTGAAGGCCAAAGACACTATTCCGAGTTAGAGGCAGCAACAGCTAACCATGTGTAGCTTCGAGCCTGAGATTCAAATGGAGTCCTCGGCATTAATCACCATGGAATGATTGCTCTGATTGCCTGATTTGTTGGTGCTGCTGTTGCTGAATTTTACTGTGATGCATTCAACCTTGGGTAGGGGCCACCTCCGGCAAAATAACCTGGGCTCCTCTTGTTCTGGAGCGGTAACTTCCTGAGTAAATCATCGTGCTGTCTAAAAACACCAGCCTGGAGGCTAAGGCTCCTACCAAGGGCTCAAGGCGCAGCTACAGGAGCAATGAAGGAATGGCTTGCTGTAATTCATCAGTGCTTTTCCTAAGGACTTGCTCAAGGCAGGAGTGGAAGGTAGGCAGAGGCAGGGGAAGAGGTATGCCGGCTGGGAAGCTGCCTGGCACCAACATTGTAGGGGATGCAAGAACAGTGCTGGGAACATACTGAGCCCACCCCAACAGTGACAGATGGCATTGGAGAGAACTTAACACGTCAATGCTGGGAGGTGAAGGGATTTCACCACATACTAGCAACGTTGCTGCAGTTTTTCCCTCCCCAAAACAGGGATTACGATACCAGAACTGTCCTCCCCTGAAGTGCAGTAATGAGAGCTTCTATTACCTCCTCTTCAGGCCACTGCTATCTGGTCTCTACTCTCCCCCAGTCCACTCATTTTCACCAATGGTATCAATCATTCCTTGGTTGAACATTTGATTTTGCTGTGACTCTGTGGCATCTGACACTATACTCCCAGCTGTCCTTTCTGAAATCCCTCCCTGACCAACTCTCCAAAGTCTCCTTTGAGGCATCTGCATTCATTACTTGTTGCTGAATAATAAACGACCTCACATCCAGTGGCATAAGCAGCATTGATTTCCTCATGGTTTCTTGGGGCCAGGAATCTGGAGTGATTCTGTAGAGTAGGGTAGCAGAGCTGGGTGGTTCTGGCTGAGGCGCTCTCGTGGGACTGTGACCTCCGTTCATTTATCATCTCTGAGAGTCTTCCAAGGTCTTCCAGACCCATCCCATGTGTTGGCAGGAGATTTCACAACCACCAGGATGCAGCAGAGAGGTGGCCCTAGAGCTTGTGACTGGAGCAGAGGAAGTGTGTGAGACGAAAGCCACACCTAAGCTGGGGTTGAATATTGTGGTGGTTGATGCATTGTGTCAACTTGAGAAGTTAAAATGGGATTTCCTGCAGGGGGTGTGGAGAGTGTAGAGGGCTCACCCTAGAGTGACTCAGCGCTTAGAGGACGTGGAAAGGGGATTGAGGAAAGATGGTTTGTTCCACTTTCTCAGAGGAACTTCAGTCTTCTCAGCCAGCTTGGATGCCGTCTCCTGGCTTCCAGCGCACTCTTGGCCTCTGCCGTGGATCCTTCAGCTTTCCATCGCAGATTCACCAGCCTTCCATCCCTTCCATCACAGACCCGTGATTGGCTGACTGATACAGACTTGCACAGAACACTGCAGCGCGGACGCCCTGTGCCTCATCCGGCTTTGCAGCTGACCATCATAGGCCAATCTTGTAATTTCTTTCTTACACATTTGTATATCTTGTGTTATATCTCTTCTTTATATTATATCTATTTCTCTAATAAAACCCTAACTGATACAAATAGCACCACTTCTGCCCACACTGTCATGCACACCAGCTCTGATACAAAACAGACCAGGCCACACAAGAGTGTGGATACAAAGAGGTGACCCTGCAGCCATCTTGGAAGCTGTCCACTATGGTATCCTTCTTCACTGACTGACCCTCATATCATTCATATTCTTTCACAGATGTGTCCTATGTGTGTATACACGTGTGTGTGTGTGTGTGTGTGTGCTGGATCATTGGAAAGTGGCAGCCATTATTAGACTTCATCTCTAAAGATTTTTGCAGGGGAAACCTAAAATGAAGATGTTCTCCTCCTCAGCTGTGGTACCATTCTTGCACGTCACAGTCCATCCGGGGACTTCACCTTCCCAACTGCCCTCGCAGAGCCACTTCCCTCAGGCCACTAGCTCCCCTCTCCTTTGGTAGAGCCATCGTTGCCCCACCACTCCCTTTCACACTCTGGACTCTACACCCTGGCCAGAATGAGCTTCCAAGGTACAAATTCGAGTGTGTCTGTCCACGCCAGGCTTTTGATGGCTCTTACAAAATGAGGAATAAGCTTCCCGAGGCACACAAAACCTGTGTCATTTGGCTACATCTGGAGCAGAATTACCCAGTAGAAATATGTTGTCAACTACACTTGCTATTTTAGATTTTCTTGACATTAATTAGAATACATTTTATTTAATCCAGGATATCCAAAATATTACCACAGCAACATGATCTCAATACAAAAAATAATAATGGGTAAGGTATTTCCACTCTTCTTCTCCCTGAAGGTTCTCAAAATCTAGCATGTGTTTAATTCATATAGCACATTTCAATTTGGATGCTAAATTTTCGAGAGTGACACTCTAAGGTTATGTTTAACCACAAAAGTATATATAAAATTGTTTTTAAGTTTGAATTACTGAAATTGGATGAAGTTGGGTTTTATTCCTTTTTCGCATTAGCCACACTTCAAGCTCTTGGCAGCTACAGGTCTAGAGTGGAAATCCTCAAATGGGGACCAGGTTACCCTGGAGGGACCTACAACACTGCTGAACAATTTCCAAGGTCTAAACTATTTTCATAGGATACCAAGGTGCTCTTTGCCTCCTTCACTTCCGTTCCCTCGCAGGTGCACAGTGGAGGGTTCTAGAGGCCATGTGAACTGTAGCATCACACTGGACACAGAAGCCCGTGACAGAGTGGTGGCCCCAAAGCCAGATCCTAGGCAGATTGGCTGAAGTGTACAGCAAAGTCACAAAAAGAAAAAAAAAAAAAAAAAGTCACTCTCTTCCCTAATTGTTTTCTTTGGAAAAAATATATAACTATTTTTCATTAAAAATGTGTTATATATTACATAATAAGATAGTTATAAATGTTTGATTTTTTTTCTCTTATTTTCTTACTTTTGTTTTCTTTTTTGTGGAGTACTGGGGACTGAACGGGGGTGGTGGGGGCTGTGACTACTCAGCACATGCTATACCACTCAGCTCTGCTTTCAGCTACTTTAGTTTCTGATACAGTCATTATTGATAGACACAGCCCTCCAAAATCAAAAGCTTTCTGGAGCGCTCAATAATTTTTAACAGTAAAAGATTTTTGAAATAGCTGCCTAATGGTCTAGTCTCATGGCTTGAGATTTCCTCTCCTTCCTCATATTTTTGGCGTGAACCTCCGGTCCCAGATAAGATGGAGCAGACACGCTTCTCTCTTTTCCTACTGCAGAGTACATCTAAATCCCTGGACATTATGCTTGCATAAAACATAAGAAGACTGATGGTAAAGAAAAGGCAGAGGGGCTATTGAGACTGGGCTCAAGAAATGCCATGGCACCAGGGTACTGTTGTCCAGACAGGTGGAAGCCAGAGAGTCTGCCCTGGCCCGGGGGTTGGGAGGCACCCATTCCCCCACCCCATGCTCCATAGAGGCTAACCCTGAGTGGAGAACTTGGACCATCAGTAGAGGAAGCCTGCTAAGACAGAAGGTTGTCAACAGATCCAGAGCCTGATAACATAATGCCCGAGATGTCCAGATACAACCTAAGACTGCTATTACATCAGGAAGGAAGTTGCAGGTGAAATGCAGGGAGACAGTTAATAGACACCAACACTGAGGTGCTGGAGAGAATCATCTGTGAGGATTTTAAAACAGGCTTCATACAAAGACCTGCAGGACCAATAGCAATGTGCTTGAAGCAGAAGAACAAAGAGAAAGCTCGGGAGATGAAAGACAGACCTCAAGAAGAATCCTGTTCTTCTAAAGTTTTCCACTTTTTTGGGTCTTGCAAGAGTCACTCCTGTCCCTGGAGTGGCCACCTCCGGTCGTGCCCGCATAGGGCCTCTTCCTCTTCCCAGCACATACAACTCGGCTCTCTTCTCATCTCTGTGCATCTGCTGAGATCAGCCCACATGTCACCTCTGCTGGAGCTTCCAGGGCCTCCACAGCCCTCCTGCTCAGAAGCTCCACACCACAGCGCTTGTGTTCACTGTCCTGCCATCCTCATGGGCCAACAGAAGGAACTGCGCCACATGCCCGACGTAGCAACCCAGTCATACTGATTGCTCAATTCTGAATAAACAAACACTCGTCTGGGGCTCCCTAATCTCTGGAATAAAATCAAACTCTGTGGTCTAGCTTTAAATGTCGTACACAACAATGAAAGCTAATCATGCTGTTCCTCAGCTTCCTTTAATACATCCTGTTTCTCAGCTACACATGGAAACAGACTGTCCTCTGAAGGTATATCCCTGATTCCAGGTCTTGGGTGCGCTCTTCCGGCTGCCCCCGATGTCCCCACTCATATCACCACCCAAATCCTACCCACTTCCGTAGACCCACTCAGATGCCACCCGTCTGTGACCCAGGGTTGGATGTCTCCCTTTGGAAGGAGTCTCACCACCTCTGGATTCACAGCCCTCCATTTAATCTGTTCCTGTGGGTTCACTTCAGCCTCATATTTGCTTTGTTGTGAGCTTGTAGTAGCCTCTACGAGATTTTCAAATCTGCAGATCCAAATAAACTAGTGTCTGACTCATCTTGGCCTCTGCTGCTAAGCATCGCTGGGTGCCTTGTTTCTGTGAGTTTCCATTTCTTTCTCTGAAAGGATAGTACCCGCTAGTCCCTGCCCAGTGCCTGTCAAAATATGCTCAAAATTGGTTTGGTTTCTCAGTTTTCATAAGTACTCAATAAATGTTATGGTTATTGTTATTAAGTTACCTGAAAGAATAAAGAAATAAAGAAAGCAATATTTGCTGTCTTCAGAACGTTTTTGGAACCCTCACCACGTTCAGCCTTGCTGCTTGCTCCTGCTGTGACTTTTGTCTTCCACTCTGTCATGAGGTCTCCTTCCTTTCCCACTCTTCTCCTTCTACTCCTGTTCTCCACTCTGTAGCCAACACAATCCTTTTAAGATGTGAGATCGCATTGCTTTATTGTTCAAAATGCTCCCGCCGTGTCTAGCCAGAGGCCGCTGTGGTCCTGTCCCTCTGCTGTCCTCTCATAGCTGCTGCCCAGCAGCCCTGTCTGCACACAGAGGTGTCCATGCTAGGCACAGTTGCACCCAGGCCTCCACAGTCATGGTTTCCTTGAGGCGGGAGGATCTCTCCCCATCAGTCTGAAGCTTCTGCCCATGAGTCTCTGCCTTCCTCTGTACCTCCTAGAGTATCACCTTAGTGATCACTCCATGCTCATGGGCCCTTATCTGCGGTTTGGGCTGTCATTGCTTCAGTTACATGTGGTTAATCGTCGTCTGAAAATATTAAATGGAAAACTGCAGAGAGCAGTCCTACAGAGGGGAGTGATGAGGTCGCCCACTGTCCTGCTCTGTCCTGTCCCAGCCCTGATCCTCCCTTTGTCCAGCCTATCCGTGTTGGAGGTGCCATGTGTCTGTGGCTTGGTTGTCAGCTCTACTCTGCCAGTATCATAGTGCTGGCCTGGAGGGTTCAGATACCTGCTGGGGGTCTAGAAATAGCATCCCGGATATAAAGACAGATTTCTATATTTTGCTTTTCATCATAGCCTAAAAACATGTCTAGTGAGACGAAAGTAAGTTGTCATCTTTCTCCTGGGCTAAAACCATAAGCCCCATAAGTAGTTTCTATATTCCCAGGGAAGGGCGGCTGGCACGTAGGAAGTGAGCGTTCAGCAAGCCTTACTGAAGGACTGGGTGGGGGCCTGGAGACGCGCAGACCCTGTAGGAACAAAGCAGCATCCTCTTGCACAAAATGGTTCACCTACCTCAGAGGTTCAGGGAAGAGGAAATATGGGATTGCTCCAACTAGAGAGGCTGGGGTGGAGCGGACACCAGAATACAGGCTGCGCTTCTCCACTTGAGATGAAAATGTGGCAGAAGATGAGTTCAGGGACCCCTTCTGCAGTAAGCAGGGCAACAACCCAGTTAATTCTGAGAGGAGCTGGGGCAGAGCTGAGGGAGTTGGCCCCAGCCTGCTGGCACCTTCGTAGCCGGGCTCAGAACCTGCTTGGGGGGAGCCTGAGCCGCCCTGACCTTAACCTTAAGCCCTTCACAGCCCCAGCTGGATGACACCAAAGGCCTCAGGGTGGCAGGGTGAAGGGGAAAGTTGTACACGACCCGGAGGACCGGGAAGCCATCTTTTCTGTGAGCCTGTTTGTGTTTAGCTGCACCGCAGCGAATTGGACTGAATGTATTTTTGAGCTCCTCTATACCAGTGCCTTGCTATGGCTGTGTGAGCTCTGTGTATGAGATGAATTGGGCTAGCCAGCTAAGGGTCGGTGGAGGAGAGCAGAGAAAACCAACGTGGAGTCCCGCGGAGCCAGGGCCAAGAAGTAGGAGCTCAAGAGGCCACCAGGTGGCAGCATCGCCACATTAGAGGGCTCAGGTCAAAGGAGAATTTGATTTTCCAGGAACCAAATTAAATCCCTCAGGGCAAGCAAGCTTTCCAGCCCTTAGGGACAACCAGCCTCCACTCTCAAACCCTCACCCTTCCCCACAAAGCCCCCACACTCAGAAACTCAGGGCCAGTTGCTTTAGTGCCAGTAGCCTCTAGCCAACATGTCCTGGGTGTGCAGGTCCAGGACCCATTCCTTCCCCTTGACAGACCCGCCCACCTGGCCAGACCCTCAGCTGGCCACACTACGGCCACACATGCCACCATCTGGAGGCCACCCAGAATTTTCTTTCCAAATGCCTTGTTCCCTTTTCCTATCCTCCAAATCAAACACCATCTTCAGAAAGTTCAAGTCCCTCCTGAGTCCTGGGGAGAAATCTCTGGTTAGAGCAGTTAGAGCAGAGCCAGAGGCAGGCCCAGTATACTAGGGGAAAAGGTCTGGTTCCGTGGCTCTGTCAAGAGGGGAAGAACTGACCTCCCTTCGGCTTCCACTGGCTCAGCCACTGTTGACACAGCAAGCCGGTGTTTCCCGAGGTTAGGTGGCGTAGGCAGCGCCCCTCCCCCACTTCCTGTGGCCTGGAGAGGGGCAACATCTGGAAGCTACAGGAGGCCAGTGCTTACAGATGGCTGTGGATTCCTGGGGGTGGAAGGCAACTTGCCTCCCGGAGCTGGCAGCCAGATCTCTAAGGCAGTCCCCAACAGAGGACAGCCCCTTTTTCTTCCTGTTCCGACCCAGGGCAGGGGACAGTCCGACAGTAGAGCGTTGCCTTTGCTATTCTGCATTTGGTGTCCAGCTTGCCTTTTCTCAGAAGTGGGTTCCTAAGCCCCCAGTACGCTGTCCAGAGCTCCCCTTCAGCATTTGAGCCTGCACTCCAGTGCTGGAAACAGCCAGCTTCGCTGTCGCCACTCACCCCCTCATCCCTGGAGAACAGTTGCCAACATAGCCACAGGTCCTCAACATCCTGCATGTTAATGTGACTGTGACCCTTGACAGTCCAGCCTCTTATGGCCCTCCCCTTCCCAGCACTTTCCCAAACAGTCCAGCCAAGTCTGATGGGGAAGCCACTCTGCACACACCCAGCCCAGCCACAGAACACACATTTCAGTATCACTTTAATTACAGTATTTACACACACCTATTTTTTTTTTTATTCAAAAAAAAACAATCTTCTCAACTCTGGAAATTTCTATTTCCAACCGTCATTGAAATCAGGAACCCTGCTCACTCCTCTGGAAAAATGACAAGGCGGGCATTACCCCAGAGGAGGCAGCTTGGGGTCCCAGGGGAAATGTCTTGGGGCTGCAACCAAAGGGGTGCAGCACCATGAAGGGGTTCAGTTGGGAAGGCAGAGACAGAGGTGGAGGAGTCTACTGGGGGACTCCAAGGCTCAACTCTACCGGGAACAGGGGAAGAGGAGGCAGGCCATGAGGTCAGAAGAGCAGGCCAAGCCCTGCCCTAGTGCAAGAGAGCGCCTCAGAAGAGCAAGAGGCAGGCAGCTCTGCTTGAAGATCCTGTCCTGTGACCCAAGGGCAGTCTGTGTGGCCCAGAGACCAGGACTGAGTGGTGTTCCAACATGGAGAGCACAAATCCAGGCTCCAACCAAAGCACTATGCCGGCCTCTGTAGGCATGGGATGAGGCCCATGTGGAGCTCAGTGGCAATTGGACAACATGTGGGGAGCAGGTGACCAAATCTGCTGTCTTGGAAGAAGGACAAGGGAAATGGCTTAAGAAATATGTTTTCTGGCTGTGCTATTCAAGGGGAGCAGGCTCAAAGCATTACTTTGGTTTCCCTAAAGTACAAAAAGAAAATAGAAGGATCAGTAAAAGCAAAAGGCTCCTAAGAAAATGCTGGAGCTTAGGAAAGACCTCCCTTCCCCCTTGGGTTCTTGTGGTAGGAGAAGGGAAGGAGGGCAGGAGCTAGCAACTCCAATGTGGCTGCTGCTGGGCCCACAGCCCCCACGGCAGCCCCCTGGATCCTGGCTTTTCTCCACACCTGAAACTAAGGAGGCCCGGAGTCTGGGTTTGGAGAGCTGGAAGTACAGAAGGCTGGAGTGTACCTGCCTCCCCTCAAAGCGGCCCAAGGGTGGCATCTGGGGTGTGCACAATGGGAGAAGGTAGGATGCAAGGAACATCACCTCCACCTTGGAGGTGACCCACAGTCAGAGGCAGGGAGGGCTGCTTTCTTGGACACCTCCTGTCTTGCCCCACCCAGCCAAGTCACAATTCGGTATCAGCCACGTGTTGTCTTGCTGAATGGCCGTTTCTGGAGGTGGCCTGGCCGGTCCCGTTCTCCTGAGCCCCTTGGTTCACACTGGCCTTTCCCTGAGCCTCAGAGGAGGCCCCAGGGCCTGAGCTATAGCCCTGGCCTCCACTGTTCTCCGTATCATAAGGGTCTTCACCCTAGACAGTGTATAAATAAAGGAGCATTATCTGGTAAGCAAGGGTGTGAGGCACCGTGAGGGTGAGCAGGAGAGGCCAAAGGAAGTTGGGGAGAGGACTGGGGGAGGGGTGCAGCTGTCTATGCAGACTCCTTTCTTCCTGGAGAGCGCTCAGGGTTCCAGCTCCTAGAGAAGAAAGGACAGAGGAGAGGCACCACACCAGGTCAGTGCAGCTCAGCCGCCAGCTCCCGTGAGAAAACTGCCATCCCATGTGGCATGACCTCCCCAGAGCAGGTTAACACCCAGAGGCCAAGAGCTCAACATCAGCCTTGTCCTCTCATCCAGAACAGTACAAATAGATTTTCCTTCCTTATGTCTCCTTCCCATGAGCAGGGGGCACACACTGGGCATTTAATAAGCTTATAAGTAAGTATGGCTGACCTAGCTGCGGGTTTTGGTCATACCTAGCTAAACTATCCCAAGCACCATGATAAGCAGATGAGATGATGAATCATCTGATATGACAGTGAGTGGTGGGTGGACTCCAGCTACCCTCCCCCTATAGTGTATCCATGGATACCAGTCTTTGTTTATCCATTTCTCTACATCAGGGCATGTAAATACTTTTACTGATATCACTCCCTGCTACAACATCCCCAAATTTCACTCATTCCTCTTTCCCCAGGCCCCATAACTGACCAGTCTTTCTCCTGTGGGGCTCCAACTTCGGCGGTTCATCAGGAAATAGCCAGTGGTGCCCAAGATAGCCAGCAGGATTCCTGAGGTGACCAGTGCAATCAGGGTCTTTCGGGAATAGCTCTGGTGGACCCCAACATCTTGTTCACTGAAATTTTGGATGCCCAGCTTGAAAAGACAAGAGAAGACAGCTAGTCACTCAGAGGAAGGTTCTCAAACAGTACCTCAGCCCATTCTAGAGCCCAGGGTGCCACTCAACAGTGGATGGACACAAGAGGACATGGACTGCATTTCTGAACCAGCATTAAGATGGACCTCTTTTAACTGAGCTGCACTGTTTAAGTTCTGACTCAAACCCAGGAAGTTCAAGGCTGTCATAAAAAGATGGGAGAGATAGGAAGTGCAGGACTATGGAAGAGCATCACTTCCTCCCCTACTGGAGGAGGGAAGGGGAGCATCACTTGCTCCCTCAGTGACTAGAGGACTTACCTTTTCCAGGTCAGGCCGGTGCTTTTTCAAAACATCATATTTTCTGGAAAGTTCTAGAATTAGAAACACAGCTTGCTAGCGCTAAATGAGCTCATCTTTCTCTATCCTCCCACACCACTCTACAGATGTCCTCATGGCAAGGGAGGTTCCTCTCCCCCAGATCCTTTCCCCACTGCCTATAGTCTCTGGAACGGCAGTGTGGAGTTTCCACCAAAGACCCTCATCCCCATCCTGCCCTTCCAGCTCTACTTGTTCCTCAGGGCCCCACCCAGTCATGCCCCTACCTGTGCTGTTGGCCAAGACCACCAGTAGACACTGAGGTTTCACCTCAGACTGGGCGAGGAGTAGGGAGCACGAGGTGTCCACTGAGGCAGCGTCAGCCTCTTCCTTCCCACACAGGATCTGGATCAGGTCCTTTCCTCTGTCTTTCTTAAAGTCCTCCTGGGGATAGAGAGAAAAGTGGAGAGCAAGAGACTCTGTTACTAGTATTCAGAGTCTCACATAAGAAGTTTCACTAAGGGCTGGCCAAATAGCTCAGTGGATTAAAGTACCTGCAAACAGGCGCAGGGGCCGGGGGTTCAATCCCTGGGCCTGCCGTGCCTGCCATGCCAGCCCTGCCCCCGGGGCACACTGAGATGGCAATTGAGACAGCGTGGTGGTGCCTGTCTGTAATCCCAGCTCTTAGGAGGCTTTAAAACAGGCAGATCACTACAAGTCTGACCTAGTAGTGAGATCCTGAACACCCTGTAGACCCTTCCTTAAAATACAAAAAAAAAAAAAGTCTCACTGATATCTCATTTTTAATCCCCTCCATAGGAAAGAGCCTTTTGCCTAAAATTCCAAGGGGGGAAAAGTACTGCCAAGTGTGTATGTGCAAAAGTACAGCAGTTTAAAAAATTTCCCAGTGCCAAACCATGTGCCAGAGAATGAACTTAGGAAACACTGTCTTCTTTCCTTCCTCTTCTTTTTTTTTTTTGGCATAAGGTCTCACTACACAGCTTGGACTTGTAATGAGCCTCCTGTTTTCAGCCTCCCTAGTGCTGGGATTATAGACACATGCCACCATGCCCAGTCTCAGTGGCCAGCTCAGCATACTAGGGATCGAGTCAACAAGGCATGTGGTGCCAGGGATCAAACCCCGGTCCCTGTGTTTGCCTAAGCAGGCACTTACTCTGCTAAGCTATCTCACTTTCTCTCTCTCTCTCTCTCTCTCTCTCTCTCTCTCTCTCT
>NDGM011198359.1:0-12507 GCA_002564305.1 Octomys mimax
ATCCCCCAGCACCACATGCCAGCCAGCCCCACCCCCTGGTGGGCTGAGCTGCCCCCCCACACATACACGCGCGCGTGCGCACACACACACAAATAAAATTTTAAAAAAATTTAAAAAAAAGAATGAATGAACCTATGAATCAGAAAAACAGTGTTAGCTGTTTACCACTGTGTGTATATGTGCGTGTGTGTGTGTGTGTCTGTCTGTCTGTCTGTCTGTCTGTCTGTGCTGTATGTGTGTGTGTGTATGCCACTAGAGATGGAACTTAGGGATGCCCTACCACTGAGGCACATGGCCAGGCCTTTTTATTTTTTTCTTTTGAGATCAGATCTCATTAAATGGTCCAGTAGGACTTGAACTTGTGATCCTCCTGCCTTTGCCTCCCTAAGTTCTGGGAGTACACCCATGCACCACCACACCCAATGAAGTTTCTTCATCTGAAACGTATTCGCCTGGTTCTCCCCTCTGCCTCAGAGCCCCTCCCTCAAGCTCTCTGCAGAGATTTGCCCTCGCTGTCCCTCAACACTCTTTATCTCTGCTGCTACCTCTGACAACCCTTAAGCCTAAAATCCGGCACTTGATGTAATGCAGGACACATCTTTGTGTTGCCATCTTCCCCTGGTGTGATTAAACTGGTGTCCCAGGAGAACTGCGCAGAGCCACAGTGAAGGTGAACACACAGAGGAATTGCTCAGCATCTGTGGGCAGACTGGGCAGCTCAGGTCTGCTGAGTCTGTCCGTCACCAGGTCGGGTTAGTTTCCTCCCAAGGACAGTCCTGTGGGAATGCTAAGCCCGCTCTTTGGCCGAACTACTTACACACATCTCTTCAGAAGTCTCCTTACTAGCTTCCCTCCCTGTGGAATTCCACTTAATGCTTCTGTTTATTTTAATGCAAAATCCCTCCTGAAATAAAACCTGTCAGATCAGATAAGCCTCAGACAGAAATCAAGGCGAATTCAGAGCTTTCATGGAGCAGCGAGAGATGCTGAAACCCATAAAATGAAGAGCCACGTGTAAAGTGTGGGGTGCATCTGTCAGGGGGACAGTCTGGGAAATTATTTATAGGGAGAAATAAAGGGAGAGAGATGCATTTCCCGTTAGCTCATCCAAATTGTCTCCTTGATTCCAGGGGCTTGAAATTCAGAGCCCATTAGGCAAAGCATTCTCATCTCGGCTTATGGGACCCCAGGGCGTTTTTATTTCCCACTCAGTTTAAAGCCTTCATGTTTTCTCACATTGCTTACAGACACACTGAATAGTCCAAGGAATGGTTCGGGTGCTTTTACAAATCACTCTTAAGCAATATTTAAAATATAAATCCTATGGAGAACCAAGTCAATGAGCCTATCTTTCACTTACTCCTAATGATAGTCAGCACCCCCTGGCACCTCAGGGGTACTCAGTGCACATTTGCTGAATTAATGGATGAATAAATGGGTAAATAAATGAATGAATAAATGGATGCCTGAGAGTAGTTACTGTGCACAACACTTCATGCAGGACAGTCTGAAACCCTACAGTTACTGGCTATAAGACCCAGACAAATGGTAGGAACATTTGGAAAATACCACCGAGAGAAGAGACCAGTGACTAAATGAAAATAATGTAATTTATGGCATTATGTGCCAGTCTACTATTTTGTAGCATTTCAGATACCTTCATCCATTTAGATAAGTGGCCTTCTAGCTCATAGCGGGAAGCACAGTACTGAGCATACGGGCCAAGATGAATCCAGTCTCACCTCCCTTCCATGTCCCAGAGTCTCCATTTCCTGACAAATCCGATGAGTAATTTGTTGGGAGGACATGACTTGTGGGTCTTCCCAACAAATGCTTAACAGAAAAGAGGCCCCTTTTGCCCAGAGGAGAACCAGCTGGGCACAGAGACGCTCTGGGTCTGGATTCTCGGGCCCTCTGTTCCGCTCATGACCCTTCCACTCATATGCCATCCTGAGACTGTCAAGCAATGTCCACGCACACACTCGTTTGGCAAATGCTTGTTGAGCACCCACTGTTTGTAAGTAGGTGGGTGGCATGCTTGTATCACACACAGAGTTGGGAAGGGTACAAGGGACCTGCAGGGGATCAGGCAGGTGTGTAGTGGTAAACAGCACCATCACCTTAAGGCAGTGACATCTGAGCAAAATCCAAAGGATCGAGAAAAGAGCCAATGGCCTCCTCAGAGGATGAAGACCAAGACAGAAGGAAGAGCCACAGTGACAAGTCCAACATGTGGCTGTCAGTTCACAGCAAACAGGAGTTGTTTGAAAACAAGCAATCACCCATTTGCTTGGGAGTGTAGGGTTCTAGAGACATGAGATTTCCAGTTTTAAACTGAAGTATCCTATGTGAAGACAATCTGGGAGGAAAAAAGGGAAACCCTGGGGGTGTGGGAACACCTTCATTTCCATATCACTTTCAAGTCAAACAATATGGTGGCTTGTTGCTGGATGTGGGGGTCCACACCCAACTTCTCAGGAGGCTGAGGCAGGAGGATCCCAAGTTCAAGGCTAGCAAGACTCTGTCTCTGAGTAAAATCTTCAAAGGGCTGTGGGTGTAGTGCCATGTTACAAGACTTGCCTGGCAAGTATAAGGCCCTGAGTCCACTGAGTTCAATCCCCCAAAATGAAAACTCAATCAATAAATCAAACACATGGTGTCTCTGAGTGTAAGCTGCATACTTTTCTGCAACTGACTTTCCAGCCCTGAAGGTCAGAGCCCTGAATCCAAGCCACACCCCCTCTAGATCTTTGAGGGGTCAGTTAGCTCCATGGAGCTTCTACTTGCTGCTTGAATAAAGGGGAAGGAATGGTCCACCTCTCTCAAAGGACAGAAGTGAAATGAGAAAATAAAAAAGAGACGCGTACAGAAGTTCTCAGGAATTCACTCCCTTGAGTAGCACCTGCTCCTGCTGCTTAGTGACCCAGGGACAGTGGGATGGTCTCTTGCTGCCACTCCATGTGTGCATTGAAAGTGTGAGATTATTTTAGCATTTAGCAACTGGAAATCAAATTTGTTTTACAAGACCCCAGATCTGAATGAACTTTCTTTGTTTACAATAAACAGAGTTGGACTACAATTTCAGCACTACCTTTAAGAGATCATCTTCTGACCCCGATTATCCAAAATTCTAGACCTTTCTACCCTCCCATGAAATGGCAGTCGTTGTGCCAACTAGAGACCTAACATCCCCAGCCACTTGCCCCTTATGCATGTGGGACCTGGGTCTCCCTGTTACATTTCTTCATGTAAATTACTTCATTTAAAGACAGCCTCAAGAAAATAGAGTTGTGGAGAGTAAGTGATTGAACCATGCAAAGCCAAGCAAAAGGTGCCTAGCCATACAGGAGATTACAAAGTCAACACAAAACCTTACTGTTATTATTGCTATCCTCTTCCTTACATAACAAACACTTCACATTCAACAACTGCCTATGGTTTGGAGAGAAAAAATTAATCTTCTCTGTCCTCAAAGCAGAATCTTAAGGCTCCAGTCCAGCCAGGCCATGGTGACAGCACTCATGAAACCCTCCATTCTTGTGCTCTAAACTCCTCCCTGGGCAAGACAGCTCCCACCTGCTGCATCTCCCTCTGGGCTGCCTGCTTGCCCTTCCCCTCAGGGCCCACGCTGCCTAGTCTGGGATTAAGCTGCCTGCATGGGTGAAAACTGCACAGAGGTAAAGCTGCTGCCTTAACTTCTCAGAAACTTCCACCACAGCTGGGAGCTCACCGGAGCTTCAAACCTGTCCCAGAGAAGGGACAGAGAGAGGCCAGGAAGCATAAACTGTAAGCCTCACTCTCGAGGGACTCTGGAAAGATGGAAAAAGGCCTAATTCAGCTCTGAGTAAGAAGTTTCTGGTACTCTGTAACCCAAGTAAAACACTTCAAGAAAACAGGTGTTTCTTACCAAAGAGAGTTCTTTCTTACCAAAGAGTATTTCTTACCATACCTGTTCGGATGTCATGGTTGACACCTTCTACAGAGATGATGGCCTTTGGAATTCCCTTTCCATGTACGTCTCTCACCAGGCCTTTGATACCACGGTGAACCTGTTCCACAAACAAGATGAGAGATGGTGAGGTCACAGACCAGCTCTGGGCGGGGCCAGCCTGTGGACGTGGGGGATAGACCCAGAGCTAGCTCTTTCCCCACTAGAAATGCTCACAGTGCTACCTGGAGCCCAGAAGACTCACCAGGCTTTTCATGAACTTTGTGTGCAAACTTCTATGTTCTTTTCAGGGGTCCACACCTCAGAAATTTCTCAATGGAATTGAAATATTCCAAAGGTTTAAAAAAATGTTAGGATTTGAAGTTGTTTATAAAAACACAACTCAAATGTACTAACTCAAATGTACCTTAATTTTTTTTTAAATGTATTGGCTTGTTATAAGGTCTCGCTATGCAGCTTGGACTCATGGTGATCCTCCTGCTTTCAGCCTCCCTATCACTGAGATTACAGGCATGTGCCACTACACCCAGCCTCTGGCTGGCTCAGCCCTCTCCGGGGGTGGGCTGGCTTGGCATGTGCTGCCGGGGATCAAACTATGGTCCCTGTGCTTGCCTAAGTTTGCCTAATCAGGGCTTGCAGAGGGCTAGGTAAGGGCTTGGGGATGAAAAGCTACCACTAACAGATATGGTCCTGCTGGGGAGACAAGAACATTCTAAATTTGGGTCATAGTGATCATGGTAAAATTACACAAATATGCCAAGCATTGTGCACTTGTAAAGGGTGAATTTTATGGTACATGAAGTATATCTCAATAAAGTCATTCAAATTAAAAAGAAATAAAAATGACAACTCTGTTATGTCAAGTGATACAATCAGCTCTGAACCTCATGCCTCATTGTCTCCACATGTAGGATGACTTGACAATCCTAGACAACACACTGTTATTTCCAGTGACTTTTTTATACGTGTCTATCCCTGGGCATTTTATTTGTGGGAGGCACTTTGGCTAAATCAGGTCATTACTTCGGGAGGATCAGGTTACAGACAAGGCCTTTGTTCTTTCCATATGTGCAAAGAGGAACCATTCCTCCTAAATGCCAGAGCTGACAGGTGTTTTCATAGTTTTCCAAGAAGGAAGGTTCAGCCCCAACTCTTCTGTACTGCAGAAGCTCACAGGGGCTGTGCTAGGCCCCCTAAGGTCCTAACAGGACACGCTCAGTTGCTAGATTCAGGTGCCAATTTTTGCTACCTTTACACAGTATTGAATGACTGGCACCGAAGCTATGGCCACCTGCTTCTTCTGACCTCTGTGTCCACTCAAGACCTTCTTTCTTCTCCAGAGGTGGTTATACTAGAGCCATATGAGTAATATTTAAAAATGACAGGAGCCCTGAAGATCTCCATTCATTTTGTTCCTCCTTCTGATTTCCAGTTACTCTGTTCCTTCTTTAGTGGGTCTTGGATACTACTCAGTTAGTTTTTCCATTAAACTAGAACCAGCTACCTCAATGCTACAAGATGGGCATAAGCTTGAGAGCAGGAGGCAGGAGAGCTGTCTGGGGTCACCGAGGAAGACTGCATGGCCTCACCAGGAGGCAGCTAGGCCCCATAGCACTTGATAGAGCTGCTTCTAGGCAGGTTGCTACCACCATACACAACAGCAACTCTGATGGTTCAGGGCATTGATGGGCTGCATCTGGGACCTCTAACATCAGACCTTGAAGCCTTAATCTTAATAACTCAGAATGTGACTGTATTTGGAGGCAGGACACTTAAACAGTAGTGATGGCTATCAGGATGGGTCTTAACGCATCAGAGCTGAGATCTGAGCCAGGCATGGTGGCACCAAACTGTAATTACCACATCCCAGGGGGCTGAGGCAGGAGGATTGTAAGTTTGAGCCTATCTGGGACAACTTCACAAGTCTCTAACTCAAACTTTTAAAAATTAAAAAGAATGGGGCTCAGGATGCAGCTCAGTGTGAAGGGTCTGCATTCATTTCTCAGGACACCTTGCCCTGCTTCCCAAAATCTGGACATGTAACACGAATACTTATGCGCAGAGGCACAGCCACGTGAAGAGGCAGCAAACCGTGGAGAGGGAGCCAGCCTTGAAGCACTCTGACCTTGGCTTCCAGCCTCCAGAACTATGAAAGATAAACGTCTGCTGGTAGGCCCTCCATCTAAGGTACAGGGGGTGATTCGAAACTATGGTGAACACGAACTTTTTAAAAATAAGTGGGTGTGGCGGTGCATGCCTGTAATGCCAGCACTTGGAAGGCTAAGGCAAGAAGTTGCTGTGAGTTTGAGGCCAGCCTGGGTAACATCATAAGTCCAATGCCAGCCTGAACTGCACAGCAAGAGCCTGTCTAAAACAAAAGGGAAGAAGGAGGAGAAGGAGGAGGAAGAAGAGAAGGAGGAGGAGGAGGAGGACGAGGAGGAAGAGGAGGAGAAAAAAAGAATGAGCAGATATGTGTTGTCTTAGTTACTTTTCTCATTGCTGAGACAAAAATACTAGACACCTAAAGTTAAAAGAGAAAAGGAGTATTTGGCTCATAGTTTGTAGAGGTTTCAGTTCAGAGTTGGCTGGGTCCAAGGTAGGGTGGCATGGCAGAGGGACATCGAAGAGGAGAATGGGTCCATGGCAAAGCAGGGCAGGCAGAAGGCAGCAGGCAGCATGGAAGTGATAAGAAGTAACAACCCTCTTTCTATCCCTTATATCCAGGTGACCTCCCCTTAGGGTGGGCAGCACTCACACCATGGTGGGACAACTTTAATCTTTTCATTGCACCATGAATCAACCCCAGCACCAAATCCTTGATCAGAGCACCACACACCCTAGATCCAGCCAACTCTGAAAAGCCCCACATGTGACCACGTAAGGTTTTGTGGAGGGCATCTAAACACAAGGCATAATGCATGTGTTAGAAACAAGGGGGTGAACTTTGAGGGGGATTTATAGCGATGTGTATTTTACTCTAATACACTTTTAAAATTTAAATGTTGTGTTTTAACCTCTCCTCATTGTGCAAATATTGATGACAACCTCTGCAGAATAAAAACATTATTGTGAGTCCGCATCTGCCTTATTCACTGACTGAGGACCATCCAACTCTGCTTCTGCCCTAAAGTCAAAGTAACTATGAAAGGTGAATGTCTGGAGCTGATTCAAGGCACCAAGGCAGCCACAACAGTATAACCTCAGATACCTGTGTGAGAAAACACACAGAACTGCTTCAACAGCTGGCAGGAACAGTGGGAGAAAGACCTTCCACGCAAGAAGGAGCACTTAGAGGGAGGGAATGGCAATGTCTTTCATTATTATAAAATAAAGTCTTTCAAAAAGAAATTTAAACATTCTTCCAGAGCTTTGAATCATGCCTTATAATATTCTTGTGGTAAAAGCAGACTAAAGTGAGGGGACTGGGCGTGGTACTCAGTGTCACTCACCCCCCAGCCCCACAGACCAGCACCCATGGCTCCTACGCCATCTCACTGGCCCTGAGTCAGTGGAAACAAGCTCACTGGGGTTGGATCTCAGCAGTGCGAAAAGGCCAGGATTCCTTGTGGCAACAGGCCTGGCTAGGGACAACGGCTGAGGCCTGAAGTGCCAGTTCCACCCCACACTCTTGGTCAAATCCGAGGCCCTGTTCACTAGCCAGTCTCAGCCACATCACAGTCACACACCCGCCTTACCTGCTCCATGAACACAATCAGAGACTCCCGGTTGTTCTCCCACTCCTCGGGCAGCTGGCTCTCGTGTGGGTATTTATCACAGCCGACGTAGATGGACAGCTCGAAGCAGTTTGTGTGAAGATAGCTGAAGTCATTCAGGCCTGTCAAGCCAACCAGACACTTTGACTGAACAATGCTCCAAGTGCCATGTGGTGTGGGGAGGGGAGCAAGAATGTTCAAGGTCACTCAGTGACTTGATGTAAACAGAGAGGCATTACGTATGTACTACAGGCCGACATTTATAGGAGGGCAAATGTGCCAGACCTAGAGGACCAGTGGAGACCACTGAGGTCAGGACAGCCCTGTCCAAGGGCATCTTTGACAAATAGGCTAAGTGTTTTAGATGTATATTTTATTAAGCATCACTTAACATAGCTTGTATGGGATAAAACTATCGCCAATTAATACTATGGACGTTTTTAGTATTTAATTAAATTTATCTCTATGGTTATGCTGAGTGCAGCTACAGATCATAGTAATTTCCCATTCCAAGTAATACGAACAGCTCACTATTACAGTGCCTTCAGTGTGCCAGGTACTGTCCTCAGCACCCAGTACCCTGTAGGTCGCTGGACCTTCCCATGGGTCCCAGCAGAGGTAGAAGAGCACATGTCTACAGATCACAAAACAACCAAGTTTGTGAATAGCAAGAGTGGGTTCCAGGATTGTGCGTCTGGAAACGGCCAGAGTCAGGGATTGAGCCCAGGCTGCTGGATGACAAGGCTTGCTCTTGTCTCCAAACAGGGCTCAGCTACAAGGGCCTGCAGGGCCACAGAACAGTCAGGCTCTCCGCAGCCTGAGGTGAAGCCCTGGAGGAGCTCTGCAGGCCTGCGTTACAAATCTCCACCACATAACTTAGCCAAAACGTTTCTTGCCTCATAACTTTAGAAGGCAGAAGTCTGAAATCGAGGTTCCTGTGCTCACTCAAGAACTTTAAGTATGAAGTGACCCCCCATGTCCCCTCTGAAGAGCAGCATTCAGAGATGAGACCTAGAGAGGGGACTGCAGCAGCAGCTTCTGAACTCACTCAAAAGATCACTATTCAATGGTACAGAAACAGGAGGCAGATCCTTCTTGGGGGACTTCATCGTGGGGTCGTGGCCTTGGGGTGACATTGGGTCCCGGGCCCCTCCCTCTTAGGCTCTTCGGTCTCTTGGCCTCATGCTGCCATCAGGTGTGCAATCTTTCCCCTCCACACCATTTGGCCATGACATTCCTGCCCACCATGAGCGATGGGGTCAAGTGTCCGTGGACCGAGGCTCTCGGAAGCCATTAGCTAAAATAAACTTCTTTATAACTTTTTATATCAGGTATTTTGTCACAGTGACAAAAAGCTGACTAAGCCCTCCTGGCTCCTCCATTTCTGGTGACCCAAGTATTCTTTGGCTTATGGCAGCTTTCCTCAATAACTGTCTCTCTGGTCTCTGTTTAACTTCTCCTCTTTTGTCACCTACAGAGACACTTCCCACTGACTTTGGGGACCTTCTAGATAACCCAAACAACCCATCTTGAGGCTGTTATCATAAATATGTGCTCAAAGACCACCTTCCCAATAAGGTAACAGTCACAGGTTCAACAGCCTATGAAGCCAACATATTTTAGGGTAGACCATCATTCAAGCCACTAAAATTACCTGATATTTGTGAAATGAAAGAGTGTCACACAACATGATGTCCTCATTGCTTTCTTCTGAACATTTTCCTTCTATTGGGTTCTGGGTATCAAATCCAGGGCTTCACACATGCTAAGCACATAGTATACACTCGACCACTAAGCTACACCCCGCCCCTTTCCAACATGGTTGTTTCCAACGGGCGAACCAACTATGCTCTGTGGGGGGGGGGGATCCTCTAGGGAAAGCTCCTCTAGTGAGCTCCCCAAGGTACAGCCCCAAAGGTGCAGCTAGGTGCACAGAGCTCTCCGCATGGACTGAGAAAAGCACCAGCTTCTCCAGGACTTCACCCTCACAGACCTTAGACATAGTTCTCCTTTCCCCTCTCTCCTGTAAGGCTCAGGAGAAATGTCAGCTTTGCAGCCAGGTTTTGGGATATCAAGAGTAACCGCACATCACCCCAATGCCTAACCACCAAAGTCAGAGGCTTATGGCACCAGACACATGGCCACTCTCTACCTGCGTCAGGCAGCTTGGCCTGGCTGTGACAAAACACCTTTTGTAATATAAAAGAGTAGAGATTTCTTTGGGCTGATAGTTTCAGAGGTTTCAGTGCATGGCTGGCTGGTCACAGTGCTGGAGGCCTGAGGTGAAGCAGAACATCATGGCGGAAGAACACGGTGGGGCAAACTGTTCAATGACAAGAGCCAGAAGCCCAAGAAGGGAACGAGCCAGAGAAAAATGGGTCAGGGGCCAGATAGTCCCCAGGTCACATCTCTGTGACCTATTCCTTTCAAATGGAATCACTGCCTATTTCTGTCACCCCCAAAAATGCCACCCAATTAACTCCCTAATGGGTTGATCCATTATTGAAATTAGAGTGCTCACAACTCAACTGTTGGTGAAAATGTTCACAGATAAACCCAGAAGTATGCTTTACTAATTTCTTAAGGATGTCTCAGTCCAATCAAGGTGACAATCAAGATCAGTCATCACATTGCCAGAATCCAACTTCCAGCCACTCCCTCTAGGGAATCCTGGACTTCTGGTCTGTTGTAACAAAACGAGGAAAAGGAAGAGCAGTGGATTAGAGGAAGTAGGTTAGTGTCAATGTCAAGCTCATGGGAAATCCATGATAAGGGCCTGATCTAGTGACACCAGGCCAATCCGTCCAGTCACCCTGCAGCATGTTGGCTGAGTGTACTGGCGTACACCTACAATCCCAACACTCTGGGAGGCTGAGGTAAAAGGGTCAGGAGTTAGAGTCAATTTGTCAATTTAGGAAGACCCTGTTTTAAAAAATAAACAAAGAGGGCTGAGGATAAAGGTCTTGTAAAGGCCTGAGACTCAACCCTTATACTGCAAAAACAAAACAAAACTCAAACACTTCACAGTATGGAATCCAATGGCGTTTGGAGCTAACAGGAAATAGCTCCAGTTGCCAGAACAGGCCTTGACTCCGAGGAGTGTTGGACATTTCTCTGTATCTCATTCTTCCCACCCTCTTAGGCCTTGCTGGCACCAATATAAATGTGCTAAGCACACACTGCAGAGTGGCTGCGTCTGCTTCCTGCCTGATATGCTGTAGACACCAAGCTGAGACACATCCTGGGCCATTCTGACAAGCCTTCAGCGATGGATGGGGAAAGGCATCCCTTCTGTTCTCTCTTTATCTGAACTCCCTTCCTTGGCATCTTCTACAGGGAAGTAGGCACTACACATTTCTTAGCCTCTGTGTATAGATCTCCCCAACACTTGCCTTACTACGGAGGACAGGCTGTAGACCACAGCTGAGCAACAGTTTGACATCACAGTGGACTTAAAACGCACAAAGTATCAGTGATGTGCACTTTGAAATTTACTGAACCTTTCTCTCCACTACGCCCCTCACCATTAACCACTGTGTACAGCACACCAAAAATGAGAAAGAGCTGAACACAAGATGTGGAGGGGGGGAATTAGAAATTGCATTGTATTACTCTACAAAGAAATGAATCTGCGACTCCATAACACCTCCAGAAAAAAGAATAATTACGATGGCTTGAGCCACCACACAGCTCTCCCACCAAGTCCCTGTTGTAATGGAAAGCATGATTGATAGAGAATAAATGTCAAATGCTGTATACAACCGAGTGAAATCCAACTTTCCCTAATGTGACTCTGGACTGGATGCCAGCAGATCCGGCTGTGTCCAGACCCAGTGTGACCACAGCAACCACGAAAATAAACATATTTTGCTTACAGGTTCTTTTTTTTCCCTGTATTTTAGGGCAGGGTCTACAGGGTGTTCAGGGTCTCACTACTAGATCAGACTTGTAATGATCCTCCTGTTTACAGCTTCCCAAGAGCTGGCATTACAGGCATGCACCATCACAGCCAGTCTCAGTTGCTGCCTCAGCATGCCCCAGGGGCGGGACTGCCATGGCAGGCCTGGGGATCAAACCCCCAACCCCTGCACCTGCTTGCAGATGCTTTAATCTGCTGAGCTGTTTGGCCAGCCTGCTTACAGACTTTTGTAGGTAGATTTTGAAAGGCAAAGCTAAAAACTAAAAATGCTTTCTGCCAGTATGAAATTTTCTTGATAGAGATCTGCATTTATTTTTTATTTTGTATACAGCAAAATCATGATGGTGATGAAAAAGGTGCCTCCATTTGGTCTGCAACCAAGAACACATGGTAAGCTTTCAATGAGTGTTTTTACATGACCATGAGAACAAATATTTCTGGTGTTTTTCTTTTCCAAGGGTAGAAATATACATGCAAAGTATGAGGAGGCTGAAGTTCTAGCCATGTTAAATAATCTTAAAGCTAATTGTTATAGTGAAACAGAGAGTACAGATAGGTCCACAAAAGAGGCGAGCATGCCCTGAAAGACAGAAAGGGGAGGGCAGCCTCCTTACGCTAACAGGGTGTCCCTGATAAGCCAGACACTACAGGCTTCCACATCTGTCACCTACATAACCCTCACAGCATCCTGGAGAGACAACACCATCATCATTACCTGCCTTGTTGTCATTATAATCATTACCATGGTGCCCAGCTTCCTAAGGAAAAAGTATAGGGGGTACGGTTACAGCGGGGGTACAGTGACCTGCAGAAGTTCCCACACATCTAAGTGGTATGAAGCCAGTGACTTGAAACCAGCACTATCTGACATAGAATATTTTTCGTATTCAGCATTGGCTTAACAAATTCTCCAGAAGGAAAAAAAA
>NDGM011198362.1:0-14996 GCA_002564305.1 Octomys mimax
TTGCTTAAACAAAGCAGTCAGGCTCAGGATGCTGTGGTTCAATCCCCAGATCCTCAAGCTTTGTAGACCTGCACTGAAGGTATCCTGAGCCAGCCAAAAAAAAAAAAAAAAGAATCCTTCTAAAAAATTTAAATTGAACTTTATAAACTCTACACCTAAAAATGATTAAGATGGCAAATTTTGTTATGTGGCTTTTACCCATCATAATACATATGAACAATTTTTTTAATGAATGGTAAAAATTTTCCCATTTACCAAAAAAAATTATATCAAAAAATGCTTGTTGATAAGATGTTGTGAATTTTCATAATTATATACCTGTCAATGTTCTTATAAATGTTAGTCCTTTACTTATTGGCAAACTTTAAAGGCAGAAAACATTGAGTTAGTAGAAATCAATAATGACATATGTTAGGTCAAATCTATGCAATAACAATATCCAGCTACTTTTGATCTACAGAAATGTCAATTTCCTAGCACTTAATGCAAATATTCTGATAGAACTACAGTGTGACTTATTGACTTGCTTTTGGACACGTCAGAATTCAATGCAAAGAATTCTTTCTTTTAATTCCCTGCCATAGAAATATTTCTGTTTTGTGTGATTGCTGGTTTCTCTGCTTACTGGCTATGTGGTCCTCAGCCAGTTTTCTTATCTGTGAATGAAAACGATAAATGGGATTGAGACCAGGTTCATATGACACCGATTATTTAAAACACTGAACCTAGAGCCTGACACATAGTAGGAACCCAACAAATGTACTTCATTATCTTGGATAGTGATACATGGGGCAGTCTGTTAATGGGTGATTGAAGCTGGATTAGATGTGGATTCCCGTTGTGCACTGTAAGAAGTTTATGTCTCTTCACTAAGTCTCAGATTACTCATCTGATAACAGCTGCCTCCAAGGATTATGAGGATTAAACATTATGTCAAATATAGAACACCCTTACCCAGTTCTAAGAACATAGTAGGTGTTCAACAAATTACCATAGACGCATATTTACTGTTTTTGAATGTTTTTCACCATCATTTTTCCAGAGGTGTATCTGGGTAGGGAGAATGGGAAAAGGAAAATATTCTTAGGAGCTGAAAATATATCCATCTTGTAGCCTCAGAATATTTCTCCCATTTCTACCTCTTTTCTCTTTGTAGCCCCCAAATCCTACTGTGCTTCCTCATCTTTTATAGAACAGAGTTCCACTTACCTCCCCTTGCTCTCTGTCATGCTCCTGATGCCCAACACAGAATAATTACAAAGAGCAGCCCCTGGCCCCGTGAGCTGGGTATGGGTCTGAGTGCTGGCAGTCACTAAGTTGTAACCTCAGTCAGTCTGTCCCTGTGAAAAGTTTGAAGATCACAGACTTCTAATCTCCATTTTTGACTAGTTAAAACAAAATGAGGAAATAAAGACAATCCTTTATGTAGCTATAGCATTTTTATTTAATTTACCTGTATGGATATGTATTTACCTACTTAAGTGTATTTACATATATATATATTATTATGTAATTTACCTATGCATATGTGTACATCTTATGGCCATATGTCACAAGTGCCTTTACTTAGGAAAGGCTGGCCTTTATAGTATGGTGATGCTCTTCCTCATTTTTATGTATTATGTATGTATGTAAGTATGTATGTATATATTTTTGTCTTTTTGAAACAAGGCCTTGCTACGCAGTTCAGACTGGCCTTTAGCTCACTTTGTGTTCCAGGCTGATCTCAAACTCGCAATGTTACTCCTGCCTCAGCCTCCCATGTGCTGGGATTATAGGCATGTGCCACCACACCCACATCTTCCTCATTTTTAAAATGTCTTTTCATTTATGAAATCACAAATAGATAGAAGATAAGTTTTATGCGATATTTTCACTTGGCCACTTGGCAGAATAAAAAGTTAGCAATTCCCTCTCTGTTCCATAAAAAAAAAAAAAAAGATTGTACTGTCTTGTCAAAGCCAAAAGTCTATATTTTCTGGATTATCAATTCTGAGGATTTTCAATTTCACATAGTACTATTCTAGTTAGAATTCACCTAAACTCCAGATACTTCAGGGGCCTGAGAACTAGGAGCAGATCTATCAGAGTCTCAGTGATATCTTCAATTATTCAGATTTTTGTCCCCAAACATCTTTTCTTCACTACTTTGCAGCATGGAAAATACATAAAGAAAAAAACTTCCAAGGTAGTTTTCTTGCATATCCTCCTAAGTATAAGAAAAAATGGATTATGCTGAAGTGAGGAGTCTATTGCCTAAACCTGTATAAACAGGAAAAAAATGCATCGTTACCACTCACATTTCTATTTCTCTCCACACAAGGATGGCAGGGGATTTTGTTTTGTTGCATTTACAGTAACTGGAATTATACTTTTACTTTTTGTGTGGTTATGGGGATATTATCTTCCTCCTTGCTAGATTTTAAGACCCATAAGGGCAAGAATGAATCTGGTTTACTCACTATTGTACAACTTGCACATCATAGTGTTCTGAAAATGAGTAAAATAATATGTACCAGACAGGAGGGAAGGAGCTCAAATTCCGAGTGAGATCAGAGGTGATCTTGCAGAAGAAGTGGCAGGCAAGGTGTGCTGTAATGGTGGTGAATGTTTAAGCATCCAGAGATGAAAGATTACAGGCTACTCTGTAATTAATTGAGAACATTTTCTTGTATTCTAAGTCTTTGAAGATTGGCATTTCTTCACATATTTTTAATCTATTTGGTACAGGGTCTCACTACACAGCTCAGACTTCTAGTGATCCTCCTGTTTTCAGCCTCCCCAGCACTGGGATTCCAGGCATGCACCACCACACCTGGGCTCGGTGGCTGGCTCAGTGCACCTGGGGTGGTGCCAGCATAGCAAACCCCAGTCCCTACACTTACCTAAGCAGGCAGTTAGTCTGCTGAGCTATGTCACTGGCCCCAAACAGTATTTTTTTAATGTGTTTAGTACAGGGTCTACACAGTCTCGCTGCGTAGTTTGGACTCATAGTGATTCTCCTGTTTTCAGCCTCCCAAGCACTGGGATTACAGGTGCGCACCACCGCATCCACTCTCAATTGCTGTCTCAGCATGCCCAGGAGAGGGGCTGGCATGGCATGCCTGAGGATCGAACCCCAGCTGTTGTACTTTAAATAGTATTTTTAAAATCCGATCAGCTTACCTGGAGAAAAGGAAGGTTCTGCCCGTTGAAAGAGCTTTGAAGTCTTCCCCACCCTAGGATGTAAAGAGTTAAACATTATTGCAAGTGTTATGTGGAGAGACCAGTTGGCAAAACCTCACTGTGATGAAAAGGCCGAACAGCGAAGGGCTGAAAGGAGAGTTAAAGAGCCCTGTTTCTATTTCCCTTCAAGGTAATTGACAAGGTAACAAACTTTGAGACAAATTGTACCTGCAAGGCTGTGTACCAGTGCAATAAGCCTTGTCATTAATAGATTTGGGGGTTACCCTCAATATCTACCACTAACTAGCTGTCAACTTAGGGCAAATTAATTAGAACTTCCTAAATGTCTATTTTTTCAACAGTAAATTGACTATAATAATTCTCCATAGGATTTTTGTAATACAGCTAAATAATACTTGGAAAAGGGACTAGCACGGTATCTAAAGCATAATCAGTATTCAGAAAACACCAGTTTCCCTGAGCCATTCCTTGTCTACTTTGTATCCCTTAAGTTAGGCCTTAACTCTTGTTCCTTGACAATAAGATACCTAGTCCAGGCACCACACAGATTCTTGAAGGATCCCAAACTCTGGAAGCAAATATTTAAGTAAAATAATAATGCAAGGAATATAATAACAACTCCAAATCAGTTCATTCTGCAGCATAAAGCCTTGAAAATTAATGCTTTGTATCTCTACTTATACAAAATGCTTAATATAGTTTATCCACTTTTTCTGCCACCTCTGTTCTTTTCCCAACTTGGAGGTGCATTGAAGGTAAGGTTTCATCCCAGATATTGACTATCTTATAGCAAATTCTATTTTCAAGTACATAATTCAGGCAGCTCCTGGCAAACTTGACGTGGGCTTCATTAAGAAGACCACAGGAAGGGCTAAGTATGGTAACTTCCATAGCCAAATGAAAGTTTGGCTGTGGAAGCAGGAGATGAATTACTTATCACTAGGTTCAGGGCAGCAGCCCGGTGCACTGTTCCAGCTGCTTGGTTTTTAGTCAGGACTATGCTTGAGCCCTGGATCTGCTACTTACTAACTTGATGATCCTAAGCAGAAGCTGTTGTCTCTAAGCTCCCAAAAGAAGCTAGCCCCCTTGAATAGTGCTGATGTCGTGTTTGCTGAATTAATAAATGCTATAGAACGTGACCTCAATAATTAATTTCCGTCTATGTGCCATATGATTCCTTTTAAGTATGGATATAAGTTTGCAATCTCTATCAAGTCAAATGATAGAGATTGTTATTCTCCATCATTTAGCCAGGAATCTGTGTGCTCCTGTTATACACTGAAAGCAACTGACCTAAAAGACTGATGCATCACTTGTCATCTTTAATGTTCCCTCATCATAAATTCCTCCATGGCTTCATATATCACCAGTCAGGTAATCTGCTGGAGAAGCTTGTCTTTAGCAATTTGTTCTGGGGTTTGGATGATGAATGAGATGGGTTATATCATTCAATTCATTCTATGGCACCCAAATGTTAAAGCTGAATGAAAAGAATGTCTGACAAATTGTTTGTTGTCATTAAGGCTTATTTCTCATGTGCTTTAGATGGTTCTCCCCATCTCATTCATTGTCCAAGGCACAATGCTAACTGTAATAAGCAAGACAATACTTAATGGGTGCTAGACAAATGATAGTGGAAGCTGTCTGCTGCATTACCCAATAAGTGAGAACCAAATTATAATGTCATTAGATGAGATACCTGAAGTTATTATGAAGTTGTGTTTCCAGAGTCCTTCCTCCACCCTCTGTGTGGTTATTCTTGGAATCTGTTTTCACTCAGAAGTCACCTTCTTTTCATAGCAGCTGAGATCAAGTTTCGAATCTTTTGTAATTTCAATTTTTTTTAAGGTACAAATGAGAATTAAAACAGAAAAAAATACAAGTGATACAGAATTTCACTTAACAAAGTAATATGAATTTCACAGTATTTGTTGTAGTACATAGTGTTGTCTTCCAGCCAGTTATTCATATATGCATGTGAAATTGGAAGAAGAAAGAGAAAATGAAAGAAATGTATAAGAAATTAAGAGGAGAAAAAGTACAATTGAAAAAAGGAGACAAAACAAATTAAGTGTTACCTATTCTGTTCCACAGACCAGCAGAAATGCACAGTACAGTTGTCCAAACCATCCTGCTTACATACATAGACAAATCTCTTTCCCCCACTCCCTCTCCTGTCCTTCTCCTCAATCCAGTAACTTTTCTCCTGAATAAGTTCATTCCCTTTTCCCAGTATATGTTGTACCTTTCAGATTCCATTGTTCTCTTTCAGGTTGCAATTCCAATTTTAAAATGCCCAACCAATAGGAAAATTGTGTGTTCTAGATATTGGTGCCATAGGAATATAAACTTGCATAAAATGACAAACTACACATTTTTCAAATACAACTTTCAAATTTTATAAAAACAAAATTAAATTTGTTTGTAGCTCAGAGGGACATTGAGTGCACTAGCTGTAAATCCCCACATACATGATCTCTCAGGCCTCTTTTCTCCAGCTAATTCTCTTTCTTAGATTGTGTATCATTTCCATTTTGTTATTTTTTATTTCCATTGTATATTCAGTGCTTGGAAGATATTGCAGTGAGTTAATAATTAAGAAATGAATGGATAAGTAAATAAGTACAAGTACTTGCAAATGTAACTGTAAAAGCATACTAAGTACATACTAGTGAAAATATTTTGCCAGTGGCTTTGCAGTTGGTTTTCCCTTACTATAATGAATTCCTGTGATGAATCCACTTAAAGGGCTCAAAGTTGACTTTGGCTCATGGTTCCAGAGCACTCAGTCTGAGGTTGCTTGGCCCCATTGCTTGAAGCCTGCAGCAGCACAGTGCATCACAGCAACATGGTAGAGAAGGTGAAACAAGAGCGAAGAGGGTGGCAGGATCCTTGTGTCTTCTTCACCAGCATGACCCAGTGACCTGAGCTCCTTACATCAGGCCCCACCTCTTAGGGCCTGCACGGTCTCCTAATATGGTAGCACTGCCCCTGGGAGACGAGCCTTCAATGCGTGGGGCTTTGGGAGACAGTCAAAATCCAAGCTAGAGCATTTGACCATAGAGGAAGTGAATTCCACTTGTGCCCCAAACAATTTAAGGCTTGTGGTGAATGAATTATTGTGATTATTATCTAAAATAGCTTCATGAGTTCACTTACATTTCTAAGATTTAAACAATACCTGACAAACAGAGCTCAGGTATTTGTATATACAAACTATGTATTAAGAGCAAAATTCCTTGTCTTTCAGTGTCAGAGCATGCAGCAGGTTCCCTTATTCAGTGAAATTATGCACTAATGACTTTCACACCATCTCCTTGCAGCTAGCTCAGAGAAATTATCAACCCGAGTCTCTAGGACTAAATAGTGCTGTTGTATCTAACCTCTCTTTTCCTCTGGTTAAGAACATTCCTAAATCAGGTGTTTCTGCAGTCAAATCCTGGTTCTGTCAATTACACACCCCTTCAACTCTATGCCTCAGTTTCTCCATCCTTCCAGTGGGAATTAGAGTAGATATGATAACTGCTCACCTATAAAGAATTTAAGGCAATATCTGGTGATTAATAAGTAGTAAATAAAGGCTAGCTACTCAGTGGAATTGTTACTAATTTTAGACTGACTCTTTTCATGCATGACAAAACAGATAGGGTTAAAGACCCCTGTCGCACTTGTACATCTCAATCTAGGCCCAGCCTGGCCCAAAGGCAGTACTGTCAAATGAAATTTAAGGAGAGCTGCACATACAATTCAAAATATTCCAGTAGAGGTATTTGAAAAGGTAAAAAGGAATAGATGAACTAAATTTGTATAATCTGTTTTCTTTAATGCTGTATTTCTAAAATATTTTAACATATGATCGACATAAAAACATGATGAGATGCTTTACATTTCTTTGTGCAAGGGCTTCAAAATATGGTATATATTTTATGCTTTCAGTATACACATCTCAATTGGAGAGCTAAATTTTTATTATAAAAAGCTGGTTTATATTACATAGAATTTCAAGCTGGATGAATAAATAAACCTACCTAAGCTATTCCAAAGATATTTAAATGTTTTCTGTTGAGTCTAATTTTGAAATTTAAACTAAATCAGTTTAAGTTATAGTAAATAAAGCACTTCACTTCTCTACCTTGGCAGCCAGATCTTAGTCTCCCAGTAAGCCCTTTATGGCTAGGGCTGCCCAAATTTTGGCAGTCTCAAGCAGAACAGGTCAAAAGCTTTGTCACCCTGCCCATCAAAAAGGTGAATCACACTTTAAGATCTAGTATTGAGAGCCACAAGGTTGAGCAGAGTGGGATCCAGACAAAAGCCTGAGCCTGCATGACATCCTGAATCTGCTGCAAAAGAGAAGGAATTATTGTGCTATTGGTGGTTAGGAGTTAAATAATCCAAAGCCATAAAAATAGAGGTTTTTGCCATACATGGCCCCATACACTGTTGACTCCTTTTTACCTTTCTTTTTGCTACTCACTCTTACCAACAGAATAGGCCTATTGTATGCTTAGGAATGGTAGGCCAATGTGACCAACCACATCCACATAGTTCTTATTAATGATGAATACATACAAATTTTCAGACTTCAAGATTAATATCTCTCAGAGTCAAGGTTTCAGCATCAGAGGATTTGTTTGGTGTCTATTTTATTGCATAGTTTATTGCATAGTCAAATCTGATTTGACTTTGCCACTTAGAATTTTAAAAATAGTTTAACCATCAAGTTCATTTATTCCTTTAATTGCATTTAGTAGGTACACACTGAGCTGTAACAGACAAACTTCTGCCCACATGTAGCATTACCTGACCAGGCTATGGATTAGGAAGTAGACAGCTGAATCTCAATGTGATGTCTTGGTAATAAGGGCAATTTAGGGGCCACAGGAACACAAAGGGGAGGTGCTTCAGCCTGAGATGAGACACTGAGAGAGGGGCTCAGGAAAGACTTCTAGAAGAAAACACTCTATAGTGAACAAATACTCAGGGAAGAAGCTTCAAGAAAAAAAGTAATCAAATTACTTTTCTGAAAGTCTAGGAGAATGACAATGCAAGAAATATGCAAAGAAAATTAAATGTGGCTGAGCCATTAAGATTGGGAAAAGTTGGAGATGTCAGGTTGTGGAGTTAGGAGGAGCTAAATTATCTGGAGCTTGGAAAGTATGATAGACAGGGAAGAGTTGCAAGGAATAATCAAGTCTGCACGGAGGAAGCACACTCTGGTAACATGGGCAAATATAGGGGAAAATAGAAAGAAGGCTTAGTAGGGGACCAGGATCAAGAGAAGAAGGTAGTTTAGATAGAAAGAAATGGGGAACCTAGGGAGAGATTTTAAAGGGAAATTTTACAGGATTTAGTAATACATTAGAGTGGTTAAAGGAGTCCAGTGCTTGGATCTCTGGACACTGTGGACCCAAGAGCAGAGTCAAGACCAAGTTGGTATTTTCACTCTGGCTCAGGAAAGAATGGAAATTCAATGGGAAACAGTTCATATTTAGGCACATGTAGAATTGAGAGATCTAGTAGCAATTTCCAATTTGCAGGTATGCATGCAGGAATCAATCTCAGATTAAAAACAATACTGTGATGAAATGATTAGATTCATTCCCATGTAGTAACTGTGGCTTGGTGACAGGTAAGGGCATATGAGAACCAATCCAAGGCTAGGATAAATCTCTACATAATGCAGTCTTCAGAGGACAGAGGAACCAAAGCATGCAAAAGATGAGAAGCCAAAGAGCTATGTGAACAACCAGAAGCATACAGTGTCAAGAAAGTAGAACAAAAGTAGCTCAAGAAGGAAAGATTGGTAAATAATGTCAGCGACAAGACTGTTGTTGACCTTGGTGAGTTAAAGGTCAGTGGAAGGATCAGAAGCCAAGATGCAGTCAGTGGAATAGTAAAAAAGGAAAAGTTACATACTTTGTCTTCTTGCCTAAATTTCCTCGTGTTCACTTTCAATCAAAACACAATGCCAGAAAGAAAAGGATGGTTTCTTGTGTTACCTGTTTAAGGAACTTGTCTTATCATCTTTCTGCCTTAAGTCAAGTGCTACAGTCCAAAGCAGTCATTAATAATCTGTCTAAAGGATGATAAGCCTTTGTTTAGGAATTCTTTTGTCAATTAGAAGTGAAAAGACTGGTAGTAATGTAGATTATTAGAAACCCCAGACTAGGAAGAGAGAACAGCAATTCTGTAGTACTTCAGTCTTTCCCTCCTGGGGTAGAAACGTCTCATAGGCAAACTTCTAATACTTTTACCTCTCCTACTATTCACTCTTTGACATTTTTTTTTTCATTTTGGAGAGCAAAACTAGAGCCTCATTAATATAAGGTAAATGTTGTACTACTGGGCTAAGTCCCCAGTCCTCTTTTCTCTATTTATTTGTTTTTATTTTTCTTTTATAAAATTCCTTATTAAAGTATTTCTTGGAAAGTTCTGGGTAAACATCGTAATTAAAAATTAAGCATTATTAAAGTGAATGTGAAGTAGGATCAGGATGGAGGGAAGACTTGGGGCACAGCAGAGGCAGTGGGCTACAAAACGTGAGCTTGTTTTACCACACAACTCCACTTCGTGTTAGCTGCCTTTCATGGCCACACCAGTCATACTACTGAAAGGCACATGAGAGCCTCTTGTGTTACATACTCTATTAGGCCCAGTCGCTGTACTCTGGGTAGCATAAGTGGAGAATGGTCACCCTGAAAGGGGCATCCCTGAGAGACATTGTCTAGTAAGAGCACATCTACGAAAAAAACTTGAGGTGTACTGATCATCTTTTGAAAACTCACATTCAGCCAGAAGTTTACTTTTGCCTGGATATGGATGGATGAATAGATGGTGGATGAGAAAAAAGAAGGAATATAGAAGAGAAAGACCTCGGAAGAGGCCCTGTGGCTCATATTGCTCTTGACTTTTTAAACATGAGAGCATATTTTGTTCCAGCTCTTTATACTGTTGGTAGGAGAAGCACAGGTTTAAGAATATGATGACTGTTACCTCCTAACTCGTGATGTTAGGAAATTTGCTTTCCTTTTCTGAGCCTCATTATCTCATCTGTCAAGTGGTATTATGCTATGCACATTACAGGGATGTTATATGCATAATAAATCTCTTATATAGAAGATCATGTATGTAAATTATGGTGCACTATACATACATTAGTCATTGTTCTGCATTTCAGGACAATTTATCTTCCTAGAAGGAGGATTGTCTGAATATAACCTATTGTGAACAAGGGTGAGAACTTTTAATACACTAATAGCCTTAGGCCTCAAATCCTGGAGAGCTTATTAGTGCTCATTAGTGCCCCTGTAGTAAGTCCTCACTAACTCCTCTGAGCTCTTTGTACATTATAATACTCTTTTCATACTGTTTTCGGTTATTTTCCCCATACATTCCTGAAAAGTGCCCACATTTTCTCTTGTGAGCTCTCTCTGCATACATAGCTCTTCCATTTTACAAAATAAATAATCTTACCTACTCCCACTCACTGGCACACTTTTAATCGCTGCTAATACATGAGCGTGGTTTTATGCTTAGACTTACTCTCAGGAGTGCTACGACAAACCTACCAGAGTGCTAATTAGGACCAACTTGAGCATACGTCAGCAGCCCTTTAGTTGCTCTCTTTGAAACGATTCCAGTTAGTCCTTTTAAACAAACTTCAGAAAAGAACTCAGATTAATTTGCTTCTCAATGTCCTATGGTTCAGACATTGGATTTTTTTCCCCCTAGTGACTTCTGGTTAGCAATCAAAGTGCTGTGTTTCTACATTATGATTTTAACTCAACTTCCTGGGAGTGGAAAGATTCAATCATTCCTTCAAACTCCATAATTATTTTTCGTCCTTTACATTTTCAGCTAGCTTCCCCAAAATGTTCTCCCTTTTCAGGAGAGCCTCCTCCTGTTTCACTTAAGTTATCCTTGAAGGGTAATAGTTCTTATAGTTACCTCAAAGTCTAGGTCAGAAGCACTTATGTGGGGATTCAATTGTTCACACACTTAGGACCAGCTACACAATTTGTGGATCACAGCACAAAGTGAAAATAAATGCAGGGATTTTTGTTTGTAGAAGTGCTAAGAATTTTAAGACAGCAACAGCACAACCTCAAAGCAAACACAGGGTCCTGAGGTACTGTGTGGATCCCACACCATGAAGGTAGCCCTCGGTTCAACCATCGTACACACATTGATACAAACTGACAGTCTTGTTGGCTTTGTCAATATGAACATTGTGTTTTCAATAAATTCATGCCTTTGACAATCTCTTGAATAGGATGCATTAGATATGCAGATTTGTAATCTTTTTTTAGTGACTTTTAGTCAGTTATATTATCATTATGTGGATTTTCTGAAACCTTTTGTTTTAGAAATCCTAACTTTGGGTCCTAAGAGGAATAGGAACTCATAAGGGAAATTGAATCTATGTATGTTCATATTTGAATAATGGCATTGAACCCAAACATGTTTGTATTTGTATTGCACTTTCATTGGTTAACACATGTACCTTTATAACGTTGAGAGCTTTTAAAGTCTAAAAACCCTAGAAAGACATAACCATGAGAGTATACAGTCCATTAAAAACCATGGAAGTATTTCATGCATGTTTGGGGGCAGCCTGTGGTATCGCAATTGATTGCAAAATATATTTAATGCTAAATTTGATGGCATCATTACAGTGCCTTGTGTTCTTACATGCATATTTTCGGACCTTCTCCTCCTCCTCCACCTGGGCTAGCCACCACTTAGCCCTGCAGGGAACTGAGTTTCTATGCTTATCTGCTAGTCTGGGGGAGAGCACATGGTGCTGATTTTGCTGTATGTGGCCAATTATCTTGACCTTTATGATAGATCAAGCCACGGAAGGACCAAGAAGCTAAGTCTCCCTCCCATTTACCTCTCCTTCTTGGGAGCATAGCACATTGCGATCCTGTCAGTTTGTGGTCTTACATTTCACTCCCCGGCAATGCACATCTTGAGACACTGTGATTAGCATCTCTAATTCCTAAAAATTGACTTGCCTTGTTATAACTAAAGAGCTGTCGCCTAAAATACTTCACCTACCATTTGAAAGGGTATTATTTTAGTGCCTTGGGGATAGGAAAAGTTTTCAACCCACTGGTGCAGGGATTAGTTTTATTTTAAAGTGTTTAAATGTTTTAGGTAACTTAGCTACAAATGATGCAAGTTCACAGGCCTGCCAAGAATATTTTAAGATGTGCTCCAACTCTTATCTGACAATCTGTTAAAAATGAATATACTCTGTGTATAGTTGACCATCAAATGTACCTCCCTCATATGTCAGGGAAATTAAGGGACCTTCTGCATCCACTGAGTACAGGGGATGATTTCATTTGGACAAAAAGCTTTTGCTTTGAATAGTACTTTTGACTGAATCATCTGGATTTAATCATAAGTCTATTGAATCGCATGTATACTTCTTATTTTTCATATCCCTGTCCACTAAGCAAAATGAAGGCATTTCTTTTTTATTAATTAAGTATTCATAATTACCTATAATAATTTTAGAGAGCCCATAATTTTGTGATTCATTTAGAGTCAGGTTAAGATTTTATCTCCAAAAGACTAAAAGAGCACCATCTCTCCAAATGATCTCTATTCATGGGCTTCTTGACCATCTTAACCAGTCAGACAAGTTTTTATGTTTAGACAAAGTACAAATCACTGTGAATCAGTGTGAATACATTTTTAAAAATCATCGTATTAACAGTTCCATTTTTTTAAGGCATTAGCTAAACTAAATGGATTTTTTGGGCCAATTTGGAGATAAAATACTTTTTGTTTTCATTTATTTGTGTGTACAGTGGAGCCAGTAGCAAAGGACATATATTCCTATTTTCTTTCATTAATTCTTCACCTCTACAGAAAAATATGTCACCAAGTGCCCTCAGCAACATTGTTGAGAGTTGGTTTCAAAAAGATTCCATCCCTGTTCATGCAATGCACCTGCTCAAACCCTACTTTCAGGAGAAACTTAGACATAGGAAAAGCAAAACTATATTGACAATTCCACCAGCTTAATGAAACTGCTGTTTGGCCTTTCTGAGTTTCTAAAGTGATCTCCTGTTAATGATCATTCACAGAGCTGCTCTCTGGGTCTTTAAGCCAGCAAAGTTATTCTGCCAATTGTTGCTTGGTTGTCAGGCTACTGTCTTCCTCTTGAACCATAGATCATCAATACTTCCTGTGAAACAGAGATTTTAGGACACACAATTGAATATTTAGATATCCTTTGTAGGTTTAGCATGTTCAAGTCATAGTTGTCCATCGTAGACATGTAGTCAGTACATGGTAGAAAAGAGTGATAAAATAGCATAGTCCTGGTACTAGAGAAGCAGTGATGGTTGTTGCATTATTTGTGGTTTATCTATAAAAGACAACACCTAAAAACACAGTTAAGAGAGGACACAGCAGTGAAGCCAGAAGCAATAGTAGCCTACCACACAAAAGTGAGTGATAATTATAAAAGGTAGTATAGAACAGTTTCTCAGTCTCAATATGGTTGATTTTGTAGATTGTACAGCCCTTTGTTGAGAAGCTGCTCTGTATATTGCAGGACATCATCACAGCCATCATTCAATAGATAACTGTGGACTACCTTTTACCAGCTGTGACAATTAAAAATGTCTCCAGACCTTGCCAAGAGTCTTCTCTGTGGTAGGGCACCTTCATTTGAGAATTATAGGTGTTCACTATTGAAAGTGCTTTGATCTTCTTAATCTGTTAGGAATTTTTCCTAAACTCTCTGTTTTGCAAGAGAAAGCTGAGGTAAAGAAAAGTAACTTGCCTAAGGTCTTGTAAGAACCAAATCATGGAGCTGGAATCCGTAGTGTTGCAGGTCTCTCAAAGCCGTGCCACGTACTCTTCTCATTATACTGTGTGAGAAACAAACCAAGTCCTTCCGCATGCATTTCTTCCCTTTGTTTCTTCTGTTGTTATTTGGGTTTCCTAGACTTTAAGTAAATGGAATTGGCCCAGTGTAAATCTTGGCTGACTTCCCACAGGCCACATAATGATTCTTTTGGTGAGATATTAATTTCTCATTTGGTCTTTAGTCCCAATAGCTCTTACATTTGAAGTGTTGACAAGAGTTCACCAGGTTGCTTTAAGAACTGGTTGCTTTAAGCAGAATTTTTCAAATAAATTATCTTTGATTTCAGTAACAAGGAAGAATATTTTTCCTTCTATAATGTTGAGGATCTAAATTTCTCTTCAACTTCAGCTTTCATAACATGTCAAAGATTGGTTAATTAAGAAGTGGCTTCAGCTTTTGGCATCAAATTTCTGAGGAATTCATAAGAAAAACTTTCAGAAAGAATCCTCAGTTACAAATTTTAAAAATACCTTTAAACACTAGTTTCAGATTAGTCTGTGTTGGTACAGCAATGAAATTTTTGTTACAATACTAGAAATAAAATACAGCAGATTGGATATGTCACAAGACAAAATATGGTTCAAAATGAATGAATAAATAGACAGCTATCTCTCAGGCTTATTTAGGATGAATATTTAGGTTCTAAGATGCATTTGTAATAGAACTTATTTTTAGCTCTACATAGCAGTGAACCAACTCTGTAATGACTTGCAGGCTTACAGACTTATAAGTAGACTTGAGATCTAGTCAGCAAGCATCTCCATGGTCAGATAGGGAAGAGGATTTTAAAGTTCATTTGTGATATTTCTCTTTTAAAAAGGAAGATGGACAGCATACATTTACTGATCTTTCTAAGAAATAATGTAGGGGCTGGTGAGATGGCTCAGTGGTCTAAAGCACCTACTTAGAACAAGCTTAG
>NDGM011198365.1:0-10347 GCA_002564305.1 Octomys mimax
AAGTCCCCACCCCATGACTGCATGAGGCTTTGTGGGGACAACTAGACACAAACCATAACAGTCACATTTGCTGCAACAGATGGGAGTGAGAGATTGCAGGCAGTAGCACATGCTCTCTTGCTGGCCTCAGAGAAACGAACTGCTACCTTGTGGAGCGCGTCATGAAGAGAAAGGGGGGATCTCCGAAGCTGAGCCTCTCCCTGAAGCCGCAAGCAGCGGGACGGTGCCCTACAGTAATGGTCTGAAGAGAATCCGAGTCTCAGCTGAGACTGCAGCTCCACCAGACAGCTTGACTTGAACCTGGCGAAACCCCGAGAAGAGCCGTTCACCGCCCGTGCCTGGGTCCCTGCAACAGGGCGACATGGGCTCCTTAATCTGTATTGTTTTCCGCCGCTAACCCTGTGAAACGGCATCAGGCAGCAATGAGACACCAGCACAGGTGTCCGGGAAATGCCAACATACCCACCTAGAGAGCTGAAGTAATGATACAGTATATCTAAACTGGGAGAAAGTAAATTCCATGAACATGTGTGTATAACCCCATGAATTGTTGACTAAAGCCAAGAGACTAACAACAAAACTCTAGACAAATCTGATCCATCTCTAGTGAACAGGCAAAGAAAGCCCGTGTAGGTTCTCCACCACAGAGAAGGCGATCCCACGGCTACAGTCTCACCACTCCCAGGGCTCACACGATGCACTCTGCAAGCTGAGTATTCTAGCAGACTGTGGGGTAAAAGGCAAATTGCTCTTCTGAGAAGAAATTATGGCTACCAAAGAAGTCTAGTATTTGGATTTATTTGATAATTCTCATATGTGTCATTATAAAATAATAAAGTAAAAAATTTT
This sequence comes from Octomys mimax, assembly GCA_002564305.1. Lineage (NCBI taxonomy): Eukaryota > Metazoa > Chordata > Mammalia > Rodentia > Octodontidae > Octomys > Octomys mimax. The sequence goes on from NDGM011198365.1 coordinate 850, forward strand.
GAGAGCAAACTCTCCTCGCAGCTTGGACTGCAGAATAGAGATTTCATTTACTTGTAATTTCAAACGAAGCATCCACATAATGCACAAATAAAGCAAGTACTTTATTTTCTTTTTCCCAAGATGCACTTCCTAACACTCATGCAAAAATATTTGGCAAACTGTGAAGCACAAGTTTTCTGGGCAGGTGCCCCTTAGGTGGTGCAAAGCCCAAGTGCCAACACTTCCCTGGCGGCTCTACACATCTTGCTCCCATTTGGAGCACGGCTTTGTCATCTGTAACATGTGAATGACCACAGTTTAAAATGAATTTTTAGTGACAGTACTGTCCAATAGCACAGTAAAACTTCCTGCCCTTTTAACTACTTACTATTTTTGAGGTCTCAACTATAGACAGGTGCTTGGAATGAAGGAATTGAAAAATGATCACAAAGCTATGCTCTCAAAACGAGCTAACACTAGGTCTTTTCCGTGAGTCAGATGCTCTGTGGTACATGTTATGTGATTTGGTATATTTAATTTTGAAAATAGCTCTAGTACTTTGGCTATTAAATGAGAGAAGAAAAGCATAAAAAAATAAATGGGAGCCAGGGAGATGGCTCAGTAGAAGAAGCACTTGCCTGGCAAGCGCAAGGGCCTGAGTTCAATCCCCTGTTCCACCACATAAGTAAGTAAGTAAGTAAATAAATGAATAAATAAATAAGAGAAGAAATTGTGACATAGAAAAGACTTCCCAAGTTCATAAATCTGAAAAGAAATTGTGGATACAGGCTTCAAATGTATGCATTCTAGCCATATAATGATTTATATATACTGAATATTGTGTTGCACAAATATATGGAAAGTAATGCAAAATCAGTAATGAAAGATTGTTTTTATTGGCTATAGGGAATCTGTGGATTTCTTCGTTAGCCAAGCCTCTAGACATGACACGTTAGGAATGAAGTTTAAAACAATAAGCTTAGTTCCATCCCCAAATGTCAAAATTTACTTGAATCTTGCCCAAATAACATCATAAGTCTTTTCATTTTTATGGAATTATTTATCAACATTTAAATAGGCACATTTTATGAAATACATTTTTTATACAAATGGGATATTTTTGGTGATCTAGTATCTCAGTTTTTCACAACAATATACCACAAATGTTACTCCATGTTAATATGACAGATCTAAGTTCACTGATTTCTAGAGAAATTTTTCAACTTACCTCCATAAAAATTCAGCATAATTCTCAGAAGTGGTGGTATTTTCTTCTTCAAGCCTGCATGTGAAATATAACTTTTTAAAACTTCTATTTACTTATGTACTAATTTAGTACAGGGTCTCATTACACAGATCGGACTCAGTGATCCTCCTGTCTCAGCCTCCCCAGCGCTGGGATTACAGGCATGCACCACCATGACCCATCTTGGTGGCCAGCTCGGCTTGGGTCAGCACAGCATGTGGTGCCAGGAACCAAACCCAATCCTTGCATTTGCCAGGCAGGTGCTTGGAAGGCCCAGCTATCTTTCCGGCCCTGCCCACAGAAACATAAAGGAGGAAAAAAAAAAAAAAACCACTTCTCCTGCAATTTAGCGTAAAGTTTTTAATTTATAGAGAGGAAACATGGCCAGGCAAGTCAGAGACAAGCTAAAAGGCTGTTATTTTCAAATTTAGATTACTTCTGAGATTTAGCATCAAAAGTTTCAGGCTCATTGACTTTTGTTTGTTTTATGAACATTTTCCACTTTCACATTCATTGATGGCGTTGATAAGAAAAATTTCCAATTAGTCACCAGAAGAGTAAATCTTTCCCTTTTCTGCAACAAATGGTTACTACAGTCAATAAAAATTCTTCAGGAAAGCTGAATGTTACATTATCTTATTTTCTATTCCATTCTCATGTCTGCCTGTATGCGTGCACATATTTCTATATTCGGTAATTTGAGCAGTGGAAGCCTTTGGTGGTCAAGTGTGTCTTTTCTCCCTGATTTTGCTGCCCCTTACTCCCCAGGGTCATCTTGCCCCAGTGCTTGATAATGTTGGATTAGAGCTGAGGTCAAATAGCTGGACATAGAGGTAAGTGTTCAGTACCGTCTCTGGTGCTTGGCCACCTCTGCGGGGGATATTTGTCTTATAAGATCGCAGGTGCTGTGTGCTGTTGCCAGTCTAGAACCACACAAAGTGATTTTCTAGTTTGCAGTACCATGGATCATGCAGATGAGAAGAAATTACTTTTATCACACAGCATTTGCCAAAACCTAGAACTTCCCCAACGTTTCTGTTTGTTGGTGAGCAGATTTTAGAAGCTGATTGTTCTCTGAGAATTCATGGCTGTTAAGTTTCTGTGGGCTCTAGTTCCAAATCTCTTTTCTGAGTGCATTAAGACCTTATTTCCAAAGGGATTAGAGTATAGAGATGTGAAAATATATTGACCAGATAATTCAGAGTTATGAGATCCTGCTTTGTTTCCCATCCTTAAAAATGTCCTTTATTTTATAAGCCAAGCTTTGCATTTAAAATGGCTTATTATATTTTACACAACATGTGTAAGGGGAGTTAAAGTATGGGATATTTTTAAAGTTCAGTCGTTATACAACTGAAAGACACAGACAGTCCTTAAAAAGGCGATTTTTTAATGAATTTGCTAGCCTCTGGGGATCAAATGATCCTCTAAGTTTTGAGAATATCATCTTACTGTCCTTTTGAGAGAAAAAGAAGAAAATAATAAACATTGTACATTTGCTAACAATGGAAGGACAGGAAAAAAAAGGTTGGGAATTGGAGAAGAGTTTTAGGCGTCCAGAGGAAGAGCTCAGCCCTGAAGTCAGACGCCTATGAGTTTGAACGCCTGTAGAGTGAGAAACATTCTCTGTGTCTGGCCAAAGCAGTTCCATCTTGTCATGGGCCTCTGTGCAGCTCGGTGGCTCTCCCCAGGTGCCAGGGCAGTGTGCCAACTACGGCACAAGGTCACCCACTGCTGCGCCGCCCCAGCAGAGCTTACTGAGAACAGAGGATTTCCCGTACCAGTGGGATGAGAGGCATATACACTTTACCCAAGGCCCCTTCTGGGTTTTGTTCCTGCTTTTGCTGTTTAGTTAGAGCTGTATCAATCCAGTAGCTTAGCAAGGGGGTTGGTGACTCACACAGTGCCACAGCTTGCGAGCCACCCTTCTCTCCGTAAGGAGCCCCTAATAAACTCATGCACTCCCCACGTTTGTTTTTTCAGACAGAGCCAGATGTTTGTTTTATATCTTCCAAAAAAACTCATGCAGCAAGTAATTTCAGACCGTGGCCCTTAAACATTGGAGAAGCTATTTAACTTTTCCTTTAGAATAATAGAACCATATCCATAGTTTTCCTTTAAGAACTAAATGAAGTTGGCATGACAGTATGTGTCTGTAGTGCCAGGTACTCAGGAGGCTGAGCTGGGAGGATCATTAGAGGCCATGTGTTCAAGACCAGCTTGGATAAGATAGGGAGATTCATAGAAAGACTTGAGTGAAGTAAGTTACAATTGTCTGAATACCAGCTGAACAAACTAAATTAAGTAGTTATGAAGGAGGGAGCTATGATGACTTAGGTCATTTCAGGCTGGTCAAGGAAAACACTGGCCGTGGGGTGACAGAGGTGCCTGAGGAGCCTCCTGAGGGACACCATGGGGTTTGCTGAAGTCCTTCACAGCCCAGGGGCCTTCCAGGAAACAATACTGCAGTTGAGGTCACTGTCCAGCCCGGAAGGAAACAAGGAAACCCTGGCTGAGGGGACCCAGAGAGGACTTGCACATCCCGATGATGCTCTTCAGGGGGCCGTTGGGAAGCCCAGGCCAGCACGTGCCTGCTGACTACAAATGGAGGCCTGGCGGTCTAAAGGCCTGCTTGGCAAGCACAAGGCCCAGAGTTAGGACCCCTGTACCACCTGTCATACGGCCCTGAAACCAGGTGTGGTTGTGCACGCCCATAATCCCTGTAATCTCAGCCTGGGGAGGCTGAGATAAGAGGATCACTGAGTCTGAGTTCCAAAAATAAGTAAATAAGTTTTTCTAAAAAAGATTTTAGATATTCTTAAGTAGATAATCCATTCATATGGCTCAAAAAAAAAAAGAATAACTATACAAATTCAAAATGTGAAATATAAAAATTAAAACATTCCTTTCTTCCAACCTTGTCCATCTCCTAATCGAAATTTCTTACCCTTCTATATAAACTCTCCAATACTCGGGATCTCTCCAGAGTGACACGTTCTAGAGAAGACATGAATACACATTTCAATCTCTTATTTTATGTACAACATATATTAAGTATACCATTTAAATCATGAGAAATTTAATTATTTTTGTTTTTCTACTAAATGTTTCCTGGAATATTTTTATAGCTATATAGCATGACATCATAAAAATAAATCATAACATTTTTATATTTTTTTAATTTTATATATTTAGTACAGGGTATACAAGGTCTCACTATGTAGATCGGACTCATAGTGATTCTCTTGTCTTCAGCCTCTCAAGCGCTGGGATTACAGCGGAACGCCACCAAGCCCAGTCTCAGTCACTGTCTGAGCGTGCCCCAGGGGCGGGGCCAGCGCAGAATGCCTGGTGGGCCGCTGCTCTCTGCCTAAGCAGGCACTTTAGTCAACTGAGCTCTAAACCGTAATTTTAACTACTCCCTATTGACGCATTTTGGATTAATTCTAACCATTTACTTTCATGCAAAATTGTCAAGAACGAATTTAAGCTGTATGAATATACTGCATACAAGTGTATCCATAGTGTATGTTCTAGAACGTAGAATTACCGGGTCGGAAACCATATGTAGTTACAATTTTGGTAAGTCTTGCCAGTTTCCCCCTACAGGTCGCACTAGTTCGCACTCCCCTTGGCAGTGAGGCCCGTTTTATTCCCTCATCCCTTGCCAAAGCAGCGCCACACATTCCCTCTTCCTATGGATTTCTCTGGCAGCATCCTGGTCCAGAATGCACGCGTGGCAGAAGGTTTATACAGAAGCGTAGGAAGTGCAAGGAAAGCACGCAAGGTGAAAACATAAATTCTGCTTTACTTTATTAGGCTCAATGTAAATAGAAAGGGAATTATATGTCAGTTTTTGGAATGATTCCTGCCACTTTGAGAATGTCTCCTTTATTTGCTGCTTAATTTTGCACCTTTATGTCCTGATGGTGCATCATGTTTCATCCTCCAAAGGATGACAGTGAGACAGGGCTGGAGATTTTTTTCTTTTTTTTTTTTTTCATTCGCTTTTACTTTTCTGATGAGCACTCTGAGTTAAAGTGACATAAGCCCGTTTGTTGCTCCTCAGTGAAAGCGCACAAAAGTTCTTCTCCTTGTCTATCTCCCTAAGGGCTTAGCTACGTAAATGTCATTTCGCTAGCTTAGAACTGAAATATCTGGTTATTGGTGGTAGCAGTCTCATGAGAGATGCTGCAAGGCATCAAATACAGGAAGCATAAGTTTACCTCTGTGCTTACGTGCTCACAGTGAACCTGGCAGGGGTGACTACAGTGTCATGGAACAGACGGCATCCGTGCCTCCTTGATCTCTGGCTCCATGAATAGAGCGAACTCTTCCAATATATTTGTAAACAGTAGAAAGCATAGGCGAGCTCATCAGTGCTGAGAATATAGTCCCCATAGAAAAGGACTCTCATTTCTTCACTGATCAACTTTCATTGTGTAACTGTTCAGTCCATTGGCCAGTTTTAAGCTAGCAGTGTCCAAGTGCAGGGCTAGAAAGGGCTGTGCAGCACAGGCCACCACGTTATCCTCTGGGAACATGCTCACCACGGTGACATCACAGATGTGCATAACCTCAGTGGCATGTAACTGCACTATGAAATGGAACTCTAAAAGCTAGACTTTTTCCTTTAGACACATATGGCTTCTCCAAACTTCCTGAGCTCTAGGGCATAAGCAGCTACCCTAACCCGTCCTCAGCCAACATGAAGCGACAGAATCTGAAGCTGCTGGTACCAAGATGCCAAGCCCAATGTCATTTCTCTACATAAGAGAGGGAGGGGACCATGTCCAGGAAGCAAGAAAACAAGCCTGAAAATATCTTCTATTTCACTGCTTACTAGTATACGTTTGTGGCACATCATGAATACATTCACGTGGGTCATCAGTATGTGTTCGTGCCACATGTTATTTCTTTCTACATCTTCCTTCTTCCTTCTCCTCTTTACTGTCTTCCCACTTGCCAAGTATCTATGTCCCTGTTTCCTACAGTCAATCTTTTATTTTGCTCTTTGTTTCATTCATACTTTGGGTTTTTTATATGAGAGAAAGCATTTGATGTTTTAAGCTTATGTGTCTGATTTGCTTCACTTATTATGAAGGGTTTAAGGTCATCTAGTTTCTTCTGCATGAAAGTTTGTCCTTCTCTATGGCAGACGAGTGCTCCATTATGTAAAAATACCCATGCATCTGTTGATGACATGTATTCACAGCTCAACTACTATTAATGACACTGCTATAAACATGGGTTGGCCTAGATCACTGTAGTATGATGTCTTTAATTCTTTCAAAAAGATACCTAGAAAGGGAAGAGCTGGGTCAAATGAGTTTCTATTTTAAATTATTGAAGAATCTCCATGCTGGGTTTCCATGGTGATTGTACTAGCTTTCATTACAAAAGTGTAGAAGCTTCCTTTTCCCACATACCCTTTCTTTCTCGCCTTTGCTCCTATTTGCTTTCTTGATGATTGCCTTTTTTTCTGGAGAAAGATGTAATCTGAGTGTTGTTTTAATTTGTGTTTCTCTAATGACCAGCAATGTTGAATATTTTTCATGTATTTATTGGTCATTTGTATTTCTTATAAGTTATGTCTATTTATTTCAGTTGCCCATTTTAGCATGGGTCTTTTATTCTGAGACGCTAACTTATTTTCAGTTCTGTTTATATTGCAGATATTAATCTCTGTTGGAGGTATACCTGGTAAATTTTTTTTTCCTGGTAATTTTTCCCCCATTTTCTAGGCTGCTTCTTTATTCTTGATTGTTTCCTTTGCTGTGCAGGATGTTTAGTTTGATGGAATCCCATTTGTTAATTCTTGGCATTATTTCTAACTACGACATGTATATGATAGGAATTTATCCCTTTCTTCAAAATTCTCCAATTCGTTGGAGCACGATTTTTGATAGCGGACGATGATGTTTGGATTTCACCAGAGTCTTGTGATTTTAACTTTTTTTGTTTCTAACTGCTGTGATGTAGGCCCTTTCTCCTTTGGTAAATTTCTCTAAGAAACTACTTCATTTATACTTTCAAAGAACCAGCTCTTAGATTACTTGATTCTTTGTATTGTCTTTAATTTCAATTGTGTTAGTATCATCTTTGATCTTTATGGTTTCTCACATTGTGCTAAGCTTAGGTTTTGACTACTGTTGTTCTTCTAGTTCCTTGAAGTACAAGATTAGGCTGCTTATTTGAGCTCACTCTGGTTTTCTAATGTAAGCATTTACAGCAATACATTTCTTTCTGAGGATTGCTTTCACTGTGTCCCTTAGGTTCTGCTGTCTGTACTGTTGAACTCTAGTAATTGTTTAATTTCTGCCTCGATTTGTTCTGCAATCCACTGAGTGCTCAGGAGTGAGTTATTTAGTGTACAGTCATTAATGAACTTTCTCCTGTTTCATTTGCTGTTCAGTTCTAGTCTCAGCACACAGTTGCAGGGTATTATCTGATAGGATGCATGGAATGAGTTTGACTTTATTCCCTGCCTGCTGCTGCTAGCTGTAAAGGACCCCAACATGCTCGCTTGAGCCACCAGAGCAGCAGTGGATGGTGCTGTCCCCTGGGGTGTGAGCACGTGGTCATGAGTGGCTGGTGATGTGTACCGATACAGCAAACTGTGGTAAAATAACTCAGCAGTGATTTAGGTATTCATTGCCTTTGTTCCGTATATCATCTTTTTAATTCTGCTTACATTATGTAACTTTTTGATAATGGTTATTTTTAGTTACTGGCTTGGAAATTTTATGAAAAATTCTCCATTATCTCTTGAAAGCCAATAAAAGCTGGCTCCAGCACATTGCTGTGAAGAATATAGTTATGCGGAAATCGAACCACTGAAAGAGGACATGCTTATTTTTACACCTTCAAATAATCATTATCACACAGTGAGAAAGACTGCTTAGCTTGATCCTGAAATCCAACTTGCCCTTTTCTTGAAAACAAATCCAGTTTTTGTTAGGGGTCACAGTATGTCTACACAAAATATATTTCCCATCTTAACTTAGAGAAAAGAGAAAGCATGCGGCTGCATTCAGGCCAATGATATATGAACAAAAGTTGTTAGGTACAAGTCTAGAAAACTTTATTTCAAGTGAAATGAATTCATCCAGCATCAACATGTTCACAATCAACCTTTTGCATTTTTGTATCTGTATGTAATGGGTAAAGTCAGGCATCTACCCACCTTACATTCACTATCTTGTGAAGGCAGTGCTGTGTGCATGAAAACAATGATGATGTAAAAAATCTAAGTATTCTGAGATACTTCTAATGTGATGGACCTGGAACAACAGCCCACTTCTGGACTCCATTGTGCATGACACAGAAGTGAATATATTTTTTAGCTACTTGGCTTCATATCTTCATAATAAAACCAAATAATTTTTTTTTTTTTTTTTGTATTTTAGGGAAGGGTCTCCAAGGTGTTCAGGATCTCACTACTAGATTGGACTTGTAGTGATCCACCTGTTTACCCCTCCCAAGTGCTGGCATTATAGGCACGCACCACAATGCTCAGTCTCAGTTCCCTCTCAGCACACCCCAGGGGCAGGGCTAGCACAGCAGGCCAGGGGATTGAACCCCCGGCCCATGCACCTCCTTGCAGTGCTTTAATCCACTGAGCTGTTTGGGCAGCCCATACCAAACAAATATTTTAAGTGATCATATAGTCAACATTTGCTGGGTTAACCATGAGGTACACACTATCATAGTTATATGTATGATTTCTAAGCAATAGTTTCCTTTATACATTACACATACCTTGTGATTTTATAGATTCCAAAAAAGATTGATTAAAATTGTATATCCATAGCTCCTTTAGAAAGCCGGTGTCCTACAAAAAGATGTGTTCTAAGAATGATATTCTTTCTCCTTTTTATATATTTAGTACAGTGTCTACAGGGTCTCACTATACATGTTGGACCCGGAGTGATACTCCTGTTTTCAGCCTCCTAAGCTCTAGGATTTCAGGCTTGTTCCACCACGCCTGAGTCTGCCTAAGCAGGGGCTTTATTCCACTGAATTATCTGGTCGGCCCCTAAGAAGGATATTCTTTAATGCAACAAGAGTAACTTACACATATTCTCCTTAAAGAAGTATTAATAATATAAATAATGTATTCCATTTAGTTTTTAATAGCAAATGTCAATTTGCAATGACAAGAAATTAAGTACAATTAAATATAGAAGATACTGTCTTTTTTGTGTTTGTTTTTTTTTTCAAACCAAATTGGTAGGGCAGTTTCAATAATTAACACATTGCATACATTCTTC
>NDGM011198368.1:0-13486 GCA_002564305.1 Octomys mimax
TCTCAGTGATTACCAGGCTGGCTTTAAACTCCCAACCCTCCCGCCTTGTCCCCCTGAGTCACTGGAACTGCAGGCACATGCTCATGTCCAGCCTGCGCTTGGTCCTGACTGGCTGGTTCTCTTGGTGTTTGCCCCTGTCATTTTCCCCTTGTCACCATGATTTGCTGCCCCTCATCTTGTTGGGCCTTCCCCCTCCTTAGTCTCTGCCAGGGCTCCTCTACTCCCTCACCACCTTATCATGGCTGTGGTCCTGCCTTCTTTCACTCCACATGTTCCATCCTGTCACCCCCAGCCTCACTGCCTGTCTTTCCAGCTGCGGGTCCACAGTTGCATGGGTGTCCTCATTCCCCTCCCACTCAGCCTGGCCAGAGAAATAGAGATAGAGATAGAGAGATAGAAAGAGAGAGGGACAGAGACAGAGACAGAGACAGGATCTACCCAAACCAGGCTGCACCAGCCTCCCCCTTGCTCAGAATTCTCCATCTACACACACTGTGGGAAATGCAGTGTCTTCGTAGCTTAAAGCTGAATGTGTGCCCACTCTCTGACTCAGCCTGGCCAGAGAAATAGAATGATGTAGACATTCAACAAGGACCAAGAGAGATGCATGCCCAGGTACATCCAAAAATATGGACTAGGGTGTGCATAGCCCTGTCCCTCAGCACAACCCCAAGGGCCACACAGGGCAGAGCAGACCCCCAGGCTGAGGGGAAGCCACACATGAGGCACAGCCCCTACTGCTCTCACAGTGGCAATGAGGAATCTCAGGGACACACAACAAAGCAACAAAAAAGATGTGGAAGGGCTCCCACATTTACTTTGACTTGTACGAAGTTCAGTGGACAGCTGTGTCACAGGTACGGTGCAAGAGGACAGGATCATGTTTAACCTGGGGGATGTAGCTAAGTTTCAGGGCCCTGTGGGAAGCTTCTGGGGCTGGACATGTCCCATGTTTTTATCTGGATGCTGGTTACATGAGTGCATTCCTTGCGGAAATTCATGATGTATAATTATAGAAACTTTTCTGTATGTGTCTCCCATGCCAATAAACAGCTCAGATAAGCAAATGACTGAAAATTGTCTATGGGCTCCTGATTACACGGAAGAGAAAACCCACAAACCCCCTTCTGGACTGGCGCACACAGGTCCTTCCTGCCCTGGCTCCTGCCTTGCCACACAGGCTCTTCCTGGCCCTCACAGGGTGTTTGTACGTCATTCCCCACAAGCCAGATGCCGTCTCCAGCTCCCGGGCTCTTGCATGGCTGTTCCATCTGTCTGAAATACCCTTGCCAGGCTACTCTGTCTGGCCACCCCCAGGGATCCTTCTGGACATTCCCAGCTCCCTGGGGATTTATGCATCCATCCCAGCTGTCTTCGTGGTGCTCTCTTCAAACTTCTGCTCAGAATGTGCTGTTGTGCCACATCTGGCTATTGCCATTGGTCCTTCACCATAGCTGGAAGCCTCATTGTAAAGAAATAGTATCTGTGTTCTTATATCCTCAGAGTCTGGGGCTAGTTAGGTGTCAATAAAGCATGAAAATTCAATCACATGTGGTCACATGATTGGGCGATCATTTCACTGAAAAGAGGACAATGTGGAGTATAGCCTTTGGTTCTACCTCTGCTTCTATAGATATCAATTAACATAATATTTTAATGTCTAAGAGCAAGATGTCTCTGCAAAACTGAGACAGGCTGGTTGCCCTGGGCTTTCTTGTTATAAAGGAACCCAATCATAAGCTAATTCCTACTAAGGCAGAAAGCGCTGGCTCCTGCCTTGCCACACAGGCTCTTCCTGGCCCTCACGGGGTGTTTCTACATCATTCCCCACAAGCCAAATGCCATCTCCAGCTCTGGACTCCCAAAGCAGAAAGAGCTATGTGTGCCTTCTGGAAGGTAAAATGCTGAAAAGCCAGCATGTGCGTAGTGGGATGGAACACAGCCGCCCCTGCATAGCCACAAGGGTTGGTTTCAGGACCTCCACAGACGCCCAAGTCTCTGGTCACTCTGGCATCTTATGCATACTGTTTGTACATAACATGTGTATGTCCTTACCTACTACTAGGTAACGTAGTATGTGATATGATGTACATAGTTGTTACCGTGTGTTTTTAAGGAAAAATGACAAGGAAAAGTTTAAGCATGTTCAATACAATTTTTTCCCAATATTTTTATCCATGTTTGACTGGATTTGCAGTTGTACAATCCTTGGGTTCAGGGAGGGTGCTGTATACATGGCAGCTCTTCAGCACCATGACTCCTGAGACGGTGACTTCCTCCTCATGAGGGTGCTACTCAAATGCCTGGGTGCATCTTAATATCACCACACAACAGATGAGCAGTGGGTACCCTACCAGGAAGAGCACCCTAGAAAGAATTATATCCTACATTCTTTAATGACAGAAGAAGCAGTGGGTAAAAAATGACACTGGGATTCCTTGGTGTGGCTTCCCTGGCCGGGAGAGTGAAGGTCCCTGGAGGAAGGGAGGGTGGGCTGGGGTCTGGGAGAAGGCAGACACCAGAAGCTACCTGAGCCCTAAGCTCCAAACTGCCTGGGAATGAAACTGAGAAAAGCGGACCCTCGCAGCTGTAATGCCCCAGGAGTGGGTTACCTGGGTGGTTAAGAGGCGGCAAGGCTGCCTCAGAGGATTCCTGTTCTTAGCTCGTAGGAAGCACAGCCAACCTTTGAAAGGGCTGGGAGGGAGGCCTGGTGAAAAGTCATCTGGGTGGGACAGCAGTGTGGGCAGGAGAGGGGAGTATAGTTAGAGTATAATTAGAGAGTTTTGTGGACTCAAAAGAAACCACGGCCAGACCCCTGAGTCCACACAGAGGAGAAAAGGCCACAGGACCCGTATCTGTGTGATATTGATGTCAGTCTCCCCCTCACAAGACCGCTCATAGCCTAAGCCCAGGAGGCACAGGTGCTGGGCAAGGCGCTGTGCACCCCGTGGGAGCCTACACGGAGGTAGGGGGCCAGGTCCTCAGAAGACCGCAGTGGCCTAGGAGAGCCCCTTTGCCTGCCACAGTGCAGGGGCCAGGCTTCTGTGTACTGCTACCATGTGACAGCAGCAAGTGAAGGTGGCAGGAGTTTCTGGGGCCCAGGTGCTGGCCACTGGCTGGGAAAGGCAGAAGCCCCTCCCCCATGTGTGGGGGATGGTTCAGAATGTCTTTCCAAGAGATCAGATTGAAAATCTGAACAAGTTTTAACATACAAAAATAAAAGACTATGGCTCTAAAGGGTAAGTTTAGCACATTTAACTACATATAAATAAGGAACTTGGTCAAATAAAAATAAGGCTGGGCCGGCGAGGTAGCTCAGTGGACTACGTGCCTGCTAAGGCAAGTGCAGGGACCAGCACACCGAAGTCATAGCGATATCCATGATGGCCATGCCAGGCTGCATCAGAATTTAAACACTGCACTCCATTGGACCTGACAATTCACCTATTAGTGTCTGCCCCACAGAAATGCACACATCTGTGTGCAAGGAAGAAGGTACAAGAATGTTTATTGCAACGTTGCTCATTATACTGAAAGTTGGGAAGAAAATGCTCAAGAATGGAGGAGGCTGGACAGCCTAGTCCATCACTGATGCTATGGAATTCTACGCAGCATGGGGCCAGGGCACCCTATACACTTGGACTTGACTTGCGCTCAGGCCTGATCGCTCGCTTCCCTGGGCTGGCCTTCACTCCAGGTGTCCTGGAGGCTGAATTGGGGGCTGATAAACTAACAGGCCTGGAGAGTAAAGACCGCAGCAGCAGAGCTGGAAGCTACAGGAAGAACTGGGCTGAAATGGTTCTGCGCGCTCCCAGAGCTCCGACAGCCAGATCAGGCAAGACCAGGCACCACGGCCTGAGCTAAAAGAAGACCCCAGGATCACCAGTATCAGTGCACACACTGCAGGCAGAGGGTCACCCGAGGGAGGCCCATGGCATCTCAACCCCTCTGCCACTCCGGGGATGATCCTCTGCCTGCCTTGTTGTTTCCATGAAGCTTTCAGACCTTGCCATCTGCACGCTCAACACCCCACACAGGTGCAGGTGAGAGCATGTGAGGCAGGAAGTGTTTTTATGCAAGACACACTGCGGGGTACCTGGGCTGCTTACAGGAGCAGGTCACGCCAAGCTTTCGGCAGAAGTAGAAGACATGACATGATTTATTCCTACTAAGGAAAGGGGGAAAGAGGGAAAAGTCTGGGAGGAAAGTCAGACTAGTAACAAACAAGATAACAACAACTTCCTCATGTACTGGAGACCCCAACAAGCAGAGCTGGTGAGCTGAGTGCAAGGCACTTGCTATGCAAGTTCCTCTGCCTGACACAACTCCTTTCCCCTCTCCTCCTGTTTGCTTCCTGCTTATCTTCCAATTTGACCCTCATATCCCCCAGAGCAAGCTGGCCTTGAACCCCGAAATGACTGTTATACCCCTGAGTTTCCCTTTATCATGGTGTTTAGCACCCCATACTGCGACACCCGACTCCCTCCCATGTGAGCAGAGACCACCTACATCCCCTTGGTATCAGCACAGGGCTTCATACAGTGCCTGGCAGGTGCTGTTCATGACTGTTAAATCCATAAGTACATAACTACATGAACCCGAGACCTGAAAACAGTGAGGCCTTGGGCCACTCCCTGTCCCTCCGCAGGCCTCTGTTTTCACATCTGTAAAGGAGTGCGGTGGGGCAGCCAGTCTTCTTTTACCACCTCAGCCAGCGCAGCTCTTGTCCTGCAGAGCCCATGACTGCCTGACCCTCTGTGCTTTTCCTCACTGGGAAGTCTGCAGCTTCCTCTGCGGAACGTGTTCCTGTCTGGCTTCCTCCCCACGCCCTCATTCTCCAGGAGTCCTGACAGCTTCCACGTGGAATTGGGCGGGTCACTACTCCCTCCCAAGGCCAGCTGTGGGCAGGCTGCCCAGGCCCAGCGGGTGGAGGAGCTGCCCAAGGCCTCTCCCTAGCCCCAGGGAGCAGGCTGCGCACTTGGCTCAGATTCGCTTTCTCTGTGTGTTCTTCTGCCCTTCTGCCTCTGTGTCCCTCTTGCTCTCTGTGTGTCTCTGTCTCTTGGTCTCTGCCTCTGCTCTGCTATCTCTGTACTGTCTCTTACTCGCCCTCTGCTTCTGCATTTCCTTCACCATCCCTCTCTCTTTTCTCCTTCTTCTCTCTTCTCGATTCCACTCTAGCTGGAAGCCTCTCCCCTTCCAGGCCTGATCTTCCCCAGCCTGGCTGCTGGCTGGGCTCAGTATCTCCAGGCCCTTCCTGGCCTCTCAGCCCTGACAAGCCTGAATTCTCTCCCTGCCCTGCCTTTGCTGGGCCCACTACAAGCCAGCATAGTCTTGCTGAGGGGGATGGGATGGGGCCACAACCTGTAGCCAAAGTCATCTGGGTCTTTTCCGGCCTAGAGATGCCCCACCCCCACCTACAGAGCGTCCTGGCCCCCTTCCTAGCCCAGACAGCTCCAGTGCCTAAACCAGGGACCAATCCCCAGAACAAGGCTGCACTCCTGGGCTTCCCCACCGAGGTGGTTTTTCTCAGCTGCACCCCTCCCCCAAAATCCAGCCTGCTAGGATTTGGCTATGGATTTCTCTCAGCTGCTTTAATAGAGAGGAATTAGATCCCAGGACCAGAAGGCTATAGAGAACCCAAACATGAGCCGTCAGGCAGAGAAAGTGAGAATGGAAAGTGAAACTGGAGGTGGGAATCAGTTGCAGGATTCATCTCGGTGGGATCCTGAGCTCTGCCTGGCCAGGGGCATGCCTCAGGCACACTGCTTCTCCTTTCTGAGCCTCTGCTTTCTTTCCTGTAAAACAGAATGGCAGATTCCCTGTCTGCGCACTGCTAGGAGAGTTGCATGCTAAGACATGGATAAAATGCCTGGCATTAAAGCTTGCAGTGTTACTTGAGATGGGATTTGAATACCTGGCCAAGGAATAAGCTAGGTAGGAGTCAGGAGACCTGTGTTCGAATCCTCTCTGTGGCTGGCCCAGGGGAAGACACCCAGAAAGGACTTCAGAGCAGAGAAATGAGGGGATGAGAGGATGCGTGACTCTCAATCACTGTTCAGTTGTGGCCTTGTGTATCTCATAGATTCTTAGCAGAATGGAGCTACAGCATATACTTTGCAAGGTTGCTAGGAGGATTAAATTAAATAAGGAACATTCAAGTGCATAGCCACTACTCAATGTCAACGCTTATATGAACTATAATGATTGTAGTGCAAACATTGAAATAAAATATTCTGGACGTGAGACTAAATCTTTATGCAAAATGCTGGGCCACATGCCGCAGTTGTGCCCAAACCACTAAGGAACGTGAGAAAAGGGCCTGGCCTACTTTCCAGTGGCCTCCCAGTCCACTGCAGACTGAGCAAAGGTGTTAAAGATTATTTTTGCAGGTTTTTAACAAGAGGGTGGGTGCTGGGGAGCCAGAGGCCCAAAACCAGGGAAGCCATGGTCAAGAGTGGGCTTGGGGAAGCCAAGGCAGGAGACTCAGTTCTTCCAGTGAGGGTGGAGGCCCAGGGTGAGGCTGTTTCTGTGGCCGCAGGCTTTACCCTGTGTGGCAGTGAGCCTTGGTGTCCCTCATCACAGGCTGGGTGCCAGTCTTTTGCCCCACTTGAGCCTGAGCCAAGATGGCATGCTGGACAGACCAGCCCTTTTCTTACTCCAGCTGTCCTTGAACACAAACCACAGGCCACCACTCCGTGACTGAGCTCTTGCTGTTCCTGCCTCCAGGAACCTGCAGTCCAGCCTTCTCTATCTGTTAGTGTACTGCACAACCTCAACTCTGCTGCAACCTGTAAGGTTTCCCTAGCTCAGAGTGGCTCATCTTTTGCTTATCCTTGAAGCCATGGCCTCAGTCTCCTCACTTGCAAGTAGTGCTGTTTAGATCTACTCGTGGGCCTAAGAGCACTTAGTGAGAAAACACACGCAGCCACGATACATTCTTTCCTTGTGTTGACACATGCTTTGTCCAATAAAAATGTATCTTGCTTTCTGCCTTATATTAGTTGGAATGCATTCACTGTCAGAACGCGAAGTGCTCAAGACTGGGATTTCCATCCCCAGAGCTTAGCAGAGGACCTAGCCCATCACACTACCAGCAGAGCGATGGCATTGGCCCTAACCTGGGGCCTTGTCACTGAGGGGAGCATTCTCTATGTATCACTAAATCACTCAGTAAATACTTTGTGAGCATCTACTACGGATCATATTTTATACATGGTGGTTAGGTGACATTAGTGAGCAAAAGCCACAAACGTTGTCCTTGCTCAGCTTGCCTTCTAATAGGGAAGCAGATGACACATGGCAAGTAGTGTGAATGTTAGAAAGTGACAAGCGCTTTGGATAAAAATAGAGCAGGGCTGTGAAAGTGGGGGGGAAAGGGTGGGCTGCAGTTTTAAATAGAGTGGTTTATGCAGGCCTCATTGGAAGAGGGCATTTGAGCTCGGGTTCGAAGGAGGTAAGAAAGTTCACCAGAAGGAGGTCTACAGGACCTTGCGGGCAGCCAGGGCAAAACCGGTTGTGAAGGCTGCCTGGTTTGTTGGGCGGGGCCGGGAAAAGATAATGGAGGTATGAAGCAAGTGTGCTTGTTATTGGGCTGGTTCTCCAGAGCCACACGCCTAGCAGGACTTTGGCTTTTGCCCTGAATCGCTTAGGAGCCACTGGCTGATTCAAGTAGAGAAGTGGCACGCTTTGCCATAGAGTGGGAAAGGATCTCTCCTCATGGCTGTGCCGTGGGTTCCAATCCTGGCTCCTTCTCTTCATAACCACATCGCTAAGCTAGTTATTTCACCCTCAGCTTCACTCTCCCCTGTAAAAGAGTAGATTACCATGTGTCTAAGAGAACCTTGGCAGAAATTCCTGTCTGCCTTCGGGCCTAAGAATAGCAGTCTCTCGGAGCAGCTGCGCTGTGTTCCTCGCACTCGCTGGCTGCCCGGGACCCGGGGCACAGCGTGCACTGCCTGCAGCGGGCGTTCGGGTCAGCAGGCAGCTCCGGCTTCGTTCCTGCATTTGCTGCTTTCACACCTACTTAAAGAATTTATTTTTAATGTTATTTCCTTGAAGTCCTTCCTTCAGAATATATTTTTCCTTCAATTACAAAAATAATACCTGTTAATGTGCAGTATTCAGAGAAATGTACATTAAAAAGGACCATGAATGAAAATAAATGTGATTCAACGATAAACATTTTAAATCTTTTGTCGTAGTATTTCTTTTCAGTCATGTCTGTGTGGATAGCCAGAGGAAAACAGAGCTACTAAACACTATTTTCCTTTAATCCCATGGCCTCGCCCAGGCTGCTGAGAAGTGACTTCGTGCCACAGCACAGCACGCACAACACAGGAGGCACCTGAGGTAGCCGTCTTCCTGTCTCCATGACAAACAGACCAGAGAAAACACCTTCCAAGAGAAGAGGCTTCTTTTGGCTCGAGTTTCAGAGGTTTCTTCTGATGGTTGCTGGATCCAAGGCAAAGCATCACGGAAGGAGAGTGCAGCTCCCATCCCGGCAACCAAGCAGAGAAAGGGGAAGAACACGTGTGGACGTGGTAGAGACCCAAAGCCCCATCGGTGATTCAGTCCCCTTGAGGCCCTGGCTCTGAGCACAGCTGCTCTGGGAATCAAATCCTTCATACCTGAGTCTTTGGGGGTGCATCATGCATAAACCACGTCACATTTATGGAAGCCACACATACATAAGCCCCATCACACTTGCTTGATTTGATTTTTGAGGTGTGGGGGTAAGCAACTCATTTGAGAGAATTGAGGATGATCCAAGTTACCCAGATTCTGAACTGGAGGAAAAATATTCTAACTGAGAACAGAGAGAGAGAGAGAGAGAGAGAGAGACAGAGAGAGAGACAGAGACAGAGACAGACACAGAGAGAGAGAGAGAGACAGAGACAGAGACAGAGACACAGAGAGAGAGACAGAGAGACAGAGACAGACAGAGACAGAGACAGACAGAGAGACAGAGACAGACAGAGACAGAGAACAGACAGAGAGACAGAGAGAGGAACAGAGAGATGTATCCAGAGACAGACAGACAGACATAGAAGAACGTTGGCAGGAAGGTGAGGCACTATAGGCACAAAGAACCAGCCCTGCACCACCCACCTCCCCTGGCTTTGTTCTGTGAAGCAAGGTTGTGGAGAGCAGTAGCAAGAGGTGGAGGGGTGTAGTGAGGCCCATGAGCAGAGCACAGCTTCCGTGGCCTCCCCAGGGGTGAAGCCTGGGGTAGTAACAGAGCACAGGAGAGCTTGGCCCCCTCCTCCTGCAGACCCCAGGTAGAGGGTGGAGAGACTCTGGAGCACTCTCAAGGCCCTGGAGAGGCACCAGGTGCCAAGGGGTTCTGGAGCCCTTAGGGTATGGGAAGTGACAGAGCAGCCATAACCTACCTGAGCTGAGGTTGTATTGATTTCCAGAGGCTGCTGTAACAAATCAGCATAAACTGGGTGGGTTAAATGATAGACAGGTATTCCTTCACGTTTCTGGGTGCCAGAAATCTGAAATCAGTACCGTGAGCTGGCAATCAGAGGTCGGTAGTTTCATTACGTCTGGAGACTGGGATAGACTCTTCTCTCCTCTCGCCACAGCCAGTGCCCTTGTCTTCTGAGCTGGCGGCCGCATCTTTCTCTGGCCTTCCCTGGCTGTTTGTGTCATCTCCCTCTGTCTTTCACCAGGACACCCAAGGTTTCTCCTAGTGTCCACCTGGAAAACCCAGTGAGCTCCTCCTCTCAGGATCTGTGTCTTAATCACATCTTTTGCCATCTAAAGTAACATTCCCACATTCTGGAGGTTAATAAATGAATATATCTGGAGGGAAAGGGACATTTTTTTCTTCTTATCACAGGGACCTTGCAGTAGCCGAGAATGCTACCTGGAACTGACAGGCCGCGCTATTAGGAACAACCAGGACCAGGCAACGACCTGTGAGGGCAGACTGGCTCAAGCAGGCTGGCAGGATGTCTGTTTCAGTGGACACCACTGGTGACAGGTGACATGAGAGGACCTACTCATAGGAACAGGAAAAAAGAAATGAGGGTGAAGGCTCAGGAATGACTAAGATTAAGTTTTCACCTCACAGAACAGTGGTTCACAGAAGAAATTAAGTTTAGTTTGAAAAAAATTATCTTTTTTTGCAATTGAAAATCTACTGCATATGTCTATATACTTCCAAGATTAATTCTCATCTATAAGTACTGTCTTGTAAGCTAATTTCCTTGACTTCGTAAAACTATTTTTCCATATCATTGTCTTTATGACTGCCTTTGGCAGTCCCTTGATTTAACATACATTCCAACATATGTGCCTGCCTGTCTTTTTATGAAATCCTGTAAGCCACCTGAAATCCTTTTGTTTTTCTTTTCTGACATGATTGGAAATCAGTGAGTTTGTAAATATCACCCAAGATTATTATGAGATTAAACTATAATTCTGTTTGTGTAACATTTGAAAGTGAATTTCCAAATTTGGATTTGAAATTTATTAAAATCTGAAGTCACACAGGGTTGCACTTGATTCTCCATCATGTCCTGCCATAGAAAGTGTCCTGCCAAGTCCAGAAAATTGGTGTCACCCTTGCCCTCTTCCACCTTATTGCCTCACTTCTGCATCCAATCCCATGCCAGGTCCTGCCCATTCTGCTTTCGAAATGTGTCTGAGAACGTCCTGTGCTCTCTGCACTCCTGACCCTCTCCTGGTCCAGGCCTGTGACATCTCTTTGCACTGTTACATCAGACCCTTATAAAACTGGCTTCTTTTAAGTCATCCCTCCCCAAAGCAGGGACTTGAGCCATGTAGCTTATTGAGGAGGGTGGGAGAGCCGATCGGAGCAAATCAGCAGTGGAAAAAGTGGAAAAACAGTAAAGTGCATGGGGAAAATGAGCTGGATATCAGGGGACCCCAAGGTATCTGAAGGGCTGATGGCACCTAAAAAGCCCTTATCTTCTTGGGCAGAGAAGTAGAGGCTTGAGGTAGGAAGTAGTCAGCAGCAATGACTCTTTCCTGCAGCTGAAGTGCACTTCAGGGAGGTGGGCACACATTACGGTGCCTGTAACCCTGGTCCCGCCTCGGTCTCTCTGTTCAGTCTTTGCCCTACAGCCAGAGGGATGTTGCTGAAACTCAAGGTCACAGGATCTGCCGCATGCATGAGGGAGCAAGGAGGGGACAGTAAGAAGTGGGTTCACTGAGTACCTGAGCTTGGTCCACACACTGCCTCATGTCTGAGTTCACCCCCAAACTGGATCTAGCTAGTTTGGAACAGGACAGAGGTGTGTGAGCAAATCTCAGAACACCATTACTTGGTTCAGACTGAACAGGAAAGCTAGAGTTTTGAGCTTCAGATGAGAGGCGGAGGCCACTCAGGAGGCTCAGGGAAGCCACTGAAGAATCCACACCAGCCACGGGCAACACGTACACACCTTACTGGGTTTACCTTGTGCCTTTTGACCAAGGTATGTAAGGTGTAAAGAGGTCCTAAAGTCAGCACGGATGCCAGTTCATGTCCTTGTCTGTCTGCAGATTTCTTTTCTGCAGATCTTAATAGAAAAAGAAGGCTCCTGTTGAAACACTGGCAGCATTGGAAACTAAATGAATGAATGGAATTCTCGTGTGTATCATGAGATCTGCTGAGAGAGCCCCGCCTGGATGACAGTGACTTTCCCCAACTGTGCCATGACTGATCTGACTCGTGGAACTCTCAAAGATTCTATCCCTAGCCTGGCTGGCAACAGACCACGTGGCCTTCTGCCAGAGCAGACCTCTCTAGGTCTCAAGGAGCAAGTTTCATTATGTGTTGATTAAATAGTGAATTCAGCAGTCATTTCTTGGCACCTGCTCTGTACTGGGCCCTGAGCTGGGACTTCAGAGGCAGAGACATTTTCAACATGATTTCTGCCCTTTGAGGACCCAGGGCAGGAGTGGCAGAGTTCTGTGCTCTGCTGGAGGGAAGCATGGAGACCCCTCTGCAATTCAACTTTTTAAGGGAGACTTCCTAAGGAAGGTGACCATGAACTGGGTCTTGACAAATGAGAAGTTTGCTTTATAGGCCCAGTGGCAGGTAGCTGGGGTTATTCCTCCATATCTATTCATGGAGCACCTGCTACACATTCAGCTCCCAATTAGGAAGCAGATGCATGAAAATGATGCACATGGCAAGGAGCTAAAGATCAGGAAGCTAAAGCTTTGTACAGAGACAAAGCAACGTACCCTGTACTGTGCAACACATCGGGGGCAGGGCAAGGACTCAGACTCTCCAAGCCCAAACCTTCTCCTACATTTATTGGGGAGACTCTGGAGGACAGTATAAGACAGCAGGTGAGGACCCAGCTCCCCACTCTGAGTGAATACACACGAGTCTGATCTAGGCCATCCTCCTTGACTCTTCACCCCGAGTGCATGCTGGGTGTGGCTTTTGTTGCTGGGTTCTGTGCCTTTCCCCACCTCTGCTTGGGGCTGTGCCCAGGAAGGGCTGGGGCAAGGTTCCAGGCCAGGTGGGTGTGGGGGAGGGTCTTGCTGAGCCAGGTGGAGGAGGCCAGGCCTGAGCAGGAGTTGGCATATCAGATGTGGTAAACACAGAGTCTGAGCCAGAAAGCAGCTCAGTGCAGGTGTGATAAGGAAAATGCAAAGCCAGGAGCAGGGCATGGAAGCTGAAGTGAGCGACACAGTGTCAGTCACCCCTGTGCCCCAAGCAGTCACAAGCACCAGCCCAGGTTCAAGGCCAGAGGTTGTAAACTCTAGCTCTTGATAGGGAGTAGCAAGGCTCTAGAAGATCATTTGCCACAGCCACTTAGCACTTTATTTTTGCTTTCCGTATGACCTCTTTTGATAAACAGAAGTTCTTGTCAAATTTATTTCAGTTTCCATTTGGGTTTGCATCATAATGTCTTAAGTTCTTTTAGTTCATAAAGAAATGTGCCCATATTTTCTCCTTAAATTAACAAAAAAGTGAGCTCTCCCAGTTAAGACCTTAATCCGCCTGAAACTGATTGCTGTGTTCAGTGTAAGGCACAGATCGCCAGCTTTCTTTTTTTCCATAAAGACAAGCAGTATGGTCAGTCCCACTCAGTGAATAATTCTTTCTTTTTTTCTATTTTTTAAAATAATTTTATTGAGAAACATATCAATGAGACAGTTTCACAACCAATTACAGGCATATTTTCAATAATTATTACATTGCATATTGTTGCCTTAGTGGTTACTCATTGTACAAGATGCAGACATGATATCCTGTCTCATGATATCCCATTATAACAAAACTCTTTATTCATTGAATTAAGAGAATGGAGCTGTATATCTATCCTAACTATTTTGAGTATACAGATACAAAAGGGTCATTCATTTCGATCCCACTTTTTTGGTTAGTTTTGTCAGAGATGGGCATTCCATTGTCATTTAAATACTGTAAGTGCTTGAATTCAACACAATCTCTCAATATAGTCCAGTAGTCCATAATAGTAGTGAGTTTTCCATAAGACTGGCAATGTCCAAAGTT
>NDGM011198372.1:0-16646 GCA_002564305.1 Octomys mimax
ATCAAACAACTTAGGCTGTTAAGCTTAACCTCACTGTCTGCATAACAAACATCTTAGGCATAACATAGATCAGGTATTTTTCATCAAGTATTGATATCAAAACTGATTTATTTTAAATATAATGCAATCTCATTTAAAATACCAATAATGTTTCTTATAGAAGTAGATAAAACAATCCTAAAATTCATATGGAACCAGAAAAGATGTAAAATATCAAAAGCAATCCCGGGCAATAAGAGTGAAGCAAGAGGCTTTATAATCCTTGATTTCACATTTTATTATAAAACTTCAATGATTAAAAAAAGTAGCATAGACTCAAAAGCAAGAAACCAGAATACAGGACACAGAAACAACCCTAGCACACTGAGCCATCTAATCTTTGACAAAGGGACAAAAGCATATTCTTAGGAAATAGTGCTGAGAAAATTAGCTATACTCACGTAAAAGACTGGTTCCAAACTCATAATCTCTCACCTTGTACTAAACTAAAACTGAAATGGATCAAAGACATAAACATCAAAACAGAAACACTTAATTTTCTGGGAACATGAATTAGGTAAAACTCTTAAAGACATACATGTAGCAAGAACTTTCTGGACAGAACTCCAATTGCAGGAGAAATAACATCAGGAATAAACTAATTGAATTATATGAAATATAAAAAATTCTGCACAGTAAAGGTGACAACCAAAAGAATGAAGAGATAATCTACAGAATGGGAAAAAAGAAACTTTTTCAACTATATCTTACACAGAAGACTACTACCTAGAATATATAAGAAACTAAAAACTTAGATCCCCTAAAATAAAAATATTTTAAGGAGCCCAACAATTGGCAACTGAAATGAATAGACACTTGTCAGAGACATGCAAATGGCCAAGAAATTTCTGACCATTAGAGAAATGCAAATTACAACAATACTGAGACTTCATCTTACTCCAGATATAATGGCTATCTTTAAGAAACTGAATCATAAGAAAGGCTGGTGAGGCAGAGGGTGAAAAATGAATCCTTCAACACTGACAGTGTAAACTAATATAATCACTATGGAGATCAGTATAGAGATTCCCCTGCCAAAAGCGACAAGTGGAAATTTCATTTCACCCAGCTACTCTCCTTTTAGATATTTTCCAGTTTCAAAGTCTTGACATCATATTACAGTGATACATGCATACCCATGTTTATAGTAACAGAACTCATAACAGATAAATCCCGGAAGAGGCCTACATGCCCACTGATTGATGAGTTGATCAATAAAATGTGGCATTTATACATAGTGGAGTACTACTCTGTCATCAAGAATATAAATTTCAGTCATTTGAAGAAAAATACATGCACCCCAAGACCATAATATTTTAAGTGAAATAAACAGGACACATAAACATCACATGTTTTATTTTATGTTAGAAATGCAAAGTATAAGAGCAAAATAAAAGACAGAAAATAGAAAACAGACAGATCTTTTGCCAAATGGAATAGTATCAAGAGATGGGGGGAGTTGGGAACAAGGGAAGAGAAAAAGGATGATGACCGAGAATGCAGATGTGCTGTATGCATGCAGCACCTCCCCATGGGGAAGGGAAGCTTTATACACAGAGAAAATGTACTAATAAGATACTGATTTAAAATTATATATATTATAAAACAATGAAAAATGTATAAAGAAATAGGAGGAAATGTACACAAAAGAACTGTATAAATTGCTGACAAGAAGGCAATCATACATATCCTTTAAATACAGACAAGAAAAAAAAAAAAGAGACAAGGATGCCCAGAATAGAATCATGTAAAGAAATGAAAATGAAAATGATACTGATAAGATTTTACACATAGCAGATTAGAACATTTAGTGTATTAGGTATTTGCATTATGCAATACTGTGTGCATTTGTAATGGCAATGTAATTTGTTATGACCTCTTTGGAACATAATCTGATAAGATTTGCTAAAATTTAAAATTCACATTTCCACTGGCCCAGTTATTCTACCTCTAAGAAATTCTACCACAAAAATAAAATAGTAGTTGGACGAAAATGTTTAAAACAGCATAATTCAAATTAGTAACACTGTGCTTGCCAAATAGCTCTGTGGATTAAACCACCTGCAAGCAGGCGCAGGGGCTGGGAGTTCAACCCTCCAGGCCTGCTGTGTTGGCCCCGCCCCTGGGGCATGCTGAGACAGCAATTGAGACTGGGAATGGTGATGTGTGTCCTGTTATCCCAGCACTCGGGGGGCTGTAAACAGGTGGATCACTACGAGTCCAATCTACGCAGTGAGACCCTGAACACTCTGTAGACCCTTTTTTGAAATACAGGAAAACAAAACAAATTAGTAACATCACAAAACAAAACTCCTACACCTTTGGATATCAGGCAGCATCTGATAAGAATGAATCATCCCTGCTGTTATTTATCCAGAATGTTCCACAATCTGACATAAAAGCAAGGAACAGTGTAATAGAATTGATTTCATAGTAAAGAAACAACAGAAACAAATAAATGCCTTGTTTTAAACTTGAACGTTTGAGAGCATTATGAATTGAGCCTGGCACCGAGGTTGGGCCTGCATAGTCACCCCAGATACTGACCTTATGATTAGGGCACTGCAGAACCTGTATGATGCTCTTATTAACTAGCTAATCTGTTAGCAGGGGAGATGCTGGTTAGGGAATGTAGCAATGTAAGGTTGAGAAGGGACAGGGCGTGAAGGATAAGGAAAACAACCACTTTGGAAAGCAGTGCGACATAGTATGATATAATCCTTTTTATAAATGGTATTTAATGTGAGTGCCTATTCATATATTATTTATGTGCATATATTATTTATTAGAAAAATAGATTTCAATTAATTTCTACAGATTTTTTGGTGGCTATAACATATTGTTAAAAGAAAGGAGACCCAGAGTAACACATAGAATATGATGTTGTAATTTTTAAAATATCAATGTCGTGTGTGTGCCTTTGCACACGTGAGTGTATGGGGATGTGTGTGTGTCTGTGTTCATGTGCACGAGAAGACATTAAATAGGAGAAGGGATAAATGATCTTTTAACATTATCTCCATGTTGTTTCAGTTTTCACTTTAGTTAAGCATTGATTTTGTAATTTGGAAATCACCAGATTTATAAATTAAGATAAAAATGTTTAAGGCTGCAATGCCTGGATGAGCTAATTGAAGTGACGGTGGATATGTCACAGAGATAATTTGGGAGGATAGCAATGGATTTAAATCAATGTATTTTTGTCCTCAGAATCGTTTGGCAGCAGCCATCTGATAAGCTCCCAACAAAAGCCATCCTGGAACCCTCGAACCTGGGCCGTTCCTTCTTTTCCAAGGGGCAGGAACACATGTGTCCTCTGCAAAGACAGCCGCAGCATCAGTCTTGTTCCGCTAGAAGGAGGGGGAAGCGATGCTGGTAATTCTCCTCTGAGGGGGAGGATCCAAAATGGAGAATATTTTGGAAAGTTGTGTGGTTCTGTCATTGTTATGACCCAAAGCTTGCAGGCTGCTCTGTGCATTTAATGATTAGAATATAGGATTTAAACAACCAACATGGCCCCATTCTCTGAAATAAGTGGTTCTCTTTAGCTGTAGATGTTCCTACAGTTAGAAAATAATATCTAAAGTCAGGTGAGCCTGACTGGGGTTGGGTGAGCCAACCCAATTTCATATGATATAAAAATAGAAAGTACTTTTGCCCAATTTTTATACTGAATTTTCAAAAAAACTCATTACATTATAAATTGTAGAAAAATCCTATTTTGTTTCATTTTGAATTTTACTAGAACTTTCCCACTAATATGTTCTCATCACCAAGATATCGTACAGTTTGAATCTGCAGTGAAGAACTTAGAGGCAGCCTGGTGATTCTGAAGTTACAGTCACCCCTGCAATGACTCAGTGTGTCTCTCCCTGTAGGTAGGACTGAACATTTGTTAACATTTTGAAGTACATACACAATAGATTACTTCCCTCCCCCTTGTTTTATTACAGTTTGAACATTACATTGATTTTTCTGAAGTTATATGGGGAGTTACATTACTTATGATTTTTATTTCAGAGCAACAAAGATAGCGGCACAAATTATTTATTATTAAAAAGGTATGCAGACTCCGACAGCATGAGAAGGGCTCCAGCCTGGGGAGTGTAGGGATGAAAAGTGGGGGGAATACAGAGGCTCCTTCCCACGTTGGGGCTCATACTGTCCAGACAGTCCTCCACAGTACAGACGGGTGGGGAGAAAGGGAAAAGAAGAGTCAGCAGGAGGAAGGCTGGAGTCCATGGAAAGCAAGTTTGTTGCTCCCTGGTGATTGGGGGAGCGGCCGGCAGCTGGGGCAGTCCTCACACCCAGCTTGGCCCTGAAGCTGGGAAGTGGGAGTGGTGCCGGGAGCTGGATGGAGAAGGTGGAGGCAGCACCTCTGTTTCTCCATTTCCTTACTCAGAAAACACAGAGCCACCACAAAGACCACTGAATCTGTGGAGCAAAGAGGAACAGCAGACAGGAAGTCGGGACAGAGATCCCGGCACCTGGGACCATCTGCCACTGCCAGCTCTTGGAAGGTGGATCTATGAAAATGAGTTGCCCATCCAAAAAGCAGAAGAAAAAGCTACTCTGAAGCCAGGACATGTGAAAACACAGACGACATTGACAGGAGAAGGCACCAGCCTCACATCTTGGCAGGATATCACACACACACACACACACACACACACACACACACACCCCTGCCAGCTGAGGGGGAGGAAAGCGTGAGGCTGGGCATTCAGCTGTAGAGGCTCTTCATGAGAGAACTGGGGTTGGCCTGCCTGCTAAGATCAGATTAAACTTCCTCCGTTTATTTGTTATTCCATGGATGAGAGCCCTATTAATTGAAAAATTCCAAATGTACAGTGTTTTTATTTTTAAGTGGAGTGAAAGTTAAATTGGAGCCTGGCTACAAATACAAATATTGCTAAGGCCTTCTCTTTGCATTTTTTTTTTTTATAGAAGAAAGGCTGGCAAGGATGATGTGCATGAGAAGGGGAGCAGGGAGGTCCCATAAGTGTGGCGAGAACTGGGAAAAGGGGATGTCCTGCCCAAAGCTCAGGTTTTCCACTTGAAGGTTTTGCCCTGGGCCTGTCCTGTTCATTTTATCTGGGCTCAGATAACCAGAAGCTCAGGCCAAAAAGTTTGTCCTTTGATCCATATAACTGGGCACAATCTGACCTAAACAAGACCTATGTTCAAGACTATTATAGAGAAAGAGGAGGTAGGGAGAGGATGCTTTATGGTGGAGGTATTTCCTTCCAAAATTCCTCTGTGTGAGCAAATATAGTTCCAAGATATTTATATATTCCCTTAAAATGTTTTCTCCTTTTATAAGTTCCCTGTTGTTCTTTACTGCTCTAATCATTCTTATTTGTATTGATTCTGGGCTTGCACCACCATGCATTTTGTGGGAAATGGAATGAGTTATGAGTGAGTCAATAAATTTAGTGCTGGGAAAGAGGAAAGACACTTAAAAGAGGGTTATGGCCAACCTACTTGCCTAAATTCTCAATTAGCCAGGCTAAGATTTTGTTTTACATAGTGGTTAAAGGTCTTTACTGATTTTAGAACAGCATCTTTAGATGCTTATCACAAGACTGTAGATATTCAGAGTGGTCTAGTTATTTACTCAATGAACACTTACTGAGCAATAAATATTGGCATTTGTAGGGTGAAACAGCAGTGAAAAGAGAAAAACAACAGCCACTTTTACTGGTCCTATGAAGCATTAATTTTTATGTGGGGAACAGAAAGATTCAGGGGTAAGCAAATAATAAATCATGTATTTGGTAATATCAAGATTAATGAAGAAAAACCAGATTAATGGGGTAGATAGTGACTACCAATGAGGGGAGAGAAAGACAGAAAACATCCATTTTACAGGAGGTCTTCTGTGGTAAGGTGGGAAAGAATGTAAGTGAAGTAGGGAACCAATTATTGGGTGTCTTTTCCAGCAAAGAGACAAATAGGTTCCAAGACCCTGAGGCAAGAGTATGCCTGGCATCTCTAAGGAAAGCAAGGAGCAGAATATGGCTTCATCAGTGTGCTGAGAGGGGCTGTTAGCCATGAACAAGTTAAAATAGGGCCTTCAAACTACTGGAGGGACTTGTTTTGATTTTCTTGACTTATCTAGGATGGTGTGGAATTTTGTTGAGTGGAATAATTGAAATAATCTGTTTTAACCAAATCCAAGTGGCTACTCTGCTCATAATAGATTAGCAGAGAAAAACCAGCAGTTTGAAAGACAACCAAACAAGAGCAGACTAAAAAGAGACACTCTTCAAGCTGAGAACATCAACTATTTCAAAATGAAAAGATGGTCAATTAAATTGAATGCAGTTATGAAGGCAAGTAAGTTTGTGGCAGTTGGCACGTGGTGAAGGTGATGCTGATGAATGTGGTTTCTAAAGACATGGGCTAGAAAGACAGAGTGGAACACTTTCCACAAGGACTGGGATGGAAGGGGGCACAGAGACAAGAGTCAGTATAGTTTTTATTGGTTTAGGAAAAAGCTAAAGAAGTAGAGGAGTAGCTGGGTAGGGATATGAAATCAAGGAACATTTGCTTTGATTTGGTTGTGTTAAGAGCATGGTTGTGTATTGATCATTCTAGTAGTTAAGGGGCAAATGATGATTCAAGAAAAGCTGGGGACATTGGTAGGAACCCGTGAGTAAGGTAGATATAGTTCACATCCTTCAGAACAGGAAATATAAAGTACCTGTGTGGAAGGGCTCTGGGCTATACATCGGACAGTGGGACCATGAGGTGTTCTTTCTGATTTCTGCTATCATAGCAGTGAAATATCAAAGGGGGAAATCAGCTAGAATAAAAGGGAGGAGTGTGTTAAAGATTCTGAGGAGAAACAATAAGTGCTGAAACAGGGATTTATGAAAGTAGGAAAGTTAATTGAATTGAAATGTGTGCCCCCCTCCCAAGACTGTTACCCTATGTTTCAAATGAGACAGGCCAGTATGGTTATATATTCTGTCAAGTAACACCCAGCTTCTCAATAAGGGGCAGAGCTGACAGAAATTTAGTTTGACTAGGGTGGAGTCTTAGGCTGCAATCTTGTCAAGGGAATGTGTGTGGGACTGATCACCAAGAGGGCTATATCTGTTCTACTGGGTAAAGAAGGATGGGAGGACTTGGAGAAGATAAAAGTCAGGCAAAGACTGATAGCATTCATCTCCCTGTTGAACTGGAGGATTGATGAATGGGGTATAAAAGAGATCAAAGTTAAACTATGAAGAGGTGGTCACAGAGTGAGGCATTTCAAATGGAAGATGTTGAGGTCTGCCACCAATGGCAACAACAGGATCTAGGAAGTGATGTAGAAACAGACGCTGGGGGCGTAAGGACAAGACCATTGGCCATGAGGTGGTCATTAAGACTGAGGAAACTGAGAGGATCTCTTGGAGATCACAATCACCAAGAATGACTGCAGAGTAGTGACCCAGTAAGCAACTTGCTCAATCGTCACTTGCATGAATTTAAAGGAGCTGGAATTCTTTTTCCAGGAAGGAGGAAGCCCTCGTTTTGGAAGTACCAAGAAGAAACAAAAGAGGCCATTTACCAAACTTCCACATACAGTATCTAGGATGAAGGAGAAGGAGGAAGAGGAAGAGGAGAAAAACACCACTTCTTTTGGATACTAAAAGGGAAATACTCTCACAACTGCAATCTGGTAGAGCAGGAAAGGAAAGGAATCACTCAAAAAAGAATGAAGATTAAGCTGATGAGTTCTCAGGAATCCCAGAGAGCACACTGAAAGGATCTGACGCAGAAGGGAGGGGTGGAAGATCATTCCAGATAGGAGCCGCTCAAAGCCATATCAGGATGAAAGAGTTCAGGTGATGAGAGACAGTTGGGAATGAATAAAGTAAACAGGAATGTAGGGCATGATTGGATTTGTCCAGACACAAGTTTTTTTTTTTTTTAAATCTTCAGAAAGGAACCCTCACCCTCCCTATTTCAGGAAGCATCCAGGAAAGTAGGAGGGGTGAGAAAAGGGATATACGTGTTTATTTTACAAATGCCAAATAAGGAAGGTTTAGACTTACCCAAAATGCCTATTTAACAAAGGGATGCACCTGAAATACTACATCTTAGGAACTCTGGAGGGAATGGTCCAAAGAAACTGACCAGAAACATGATCACCACTATGTTTTCACCAATTATTGACCACTATTTTGGGTGTTCACTGTAACAGGTAACATGTGCGTTAATTTGATTTCACAAGTTACTACAAATGTTAGTATAAAATAACTTTTATTTCAGTTTTAAAATACATTAGCAAAGATTTGGACTTAGAATTCTCTGACTTCAAAAGTTTATGATCGAGGGCCGGCCAAATAGGTCAGGGATTAAAGCACCTGTTTAGGCAGATTTAGGGGCTGGGAGTCCTATCCCTGGGCCTGCCATGCCAGCCCTGTCCCCAGGGTAAGCTGAGATGGCAATTCAGACTGGGTGTGGTGGCAGGTGCCCATAATCTCAGCTCTTGGGAGGCTGTAAACAGGAGGATCACTATGAGTGTGATCTACACAGTGAGACCTCATAGACCCTGTCCTAAAATAAATAAATTAATAAATAAAAAGTTTATGATCTACAACAGTAAGGGTAAGGAAATTTGAAAACTTTGAGGGTAAAAGTGAATAGTCTAGTTTCAGCACTAATTCAACTCTAAAAATATCAAGTATCAATATTTTAGCACTGCCCTGGGTCTAGTTATAAAAAAATAGCAAAAACTGTTTCATTATTATAGAGAAGCTTGCAATCCACGGGATATGATGTGTACACTAAAATAACCATCAATTATGACACATGCAAGGATGAAATGTCTGCGTTCAGGGAAGTTTTAAGGGACCTATTACAGTTTCCTAGGCAGACAAAGAGTGTAATGCATTCTAGAAGAAGAGAGGTCAGACTTTTTCTGAGATAATGGGACAAAGATGAGAATTGCACAATGTATGTGTATGTAAAATGAGGCAAATGAAAAAGATAGCCAAAGAAAAACTGTCCCTTGGCTTACATAAGTTGTATAGTCTTTCTCATAAAAGCAGAGCCTTTGACCAAAGCAGAATTGTATAGCACTTATCATATTTGTCATATCCACACACGTGTTATTCTCATACAAATGAGAAGAGACAGAAATACAAATATATTTAATGCAAAAATCCATGTCTCTCTCTCTCTCTCTCTCATAGCTAACATAGTTATATTACTACTCTCAGTTCAATGAAAAGTAAGGTCTGTGCTAATGTTGCTTGGACAATTTAATGCCTATATCTTGTACTCAAGTAACTAATTTAAAGATAACAGTATGCAATGTATTAACCAATGATGCCATCCTATTACCTTACTTTTGAAATTCTGTTTCTTCGTTCTTTTAAAAAAAGAAAATCCCAGAACTGCAGTGTTACGATTTGTGTCTAGTTGTTCCTCCAAAGCCTCATCCAGTCACTGGGGCAGGCTTATAGAGTTTGTGATTAACTCATGGGATTCATCCCAATTCTGGGATTACTTATGGGTGTCAGTGCTACACCCTCCCTGGGGCAGACAGCACGAGTACAATATAAGGAAGGGAGAGGCTTGCTAGCTGCCACTGCCACTGCTCCTCCCTTTAGGCTCTTGCTGTTTTGCTGCTTTTCTGCCTCCATGAGCTGCTGCCCCCTGCCATGTGTTGCTGTACCTTGGAGCCAGCCCAGTACGGTCTGAAACCTCCACAAACTGAGAGCTAAATAAACCTTTCCTTCCTTAGTTTTGGGTGTTGGGTGTTTTGTCCCAGCAATGAAAGAAAACTAACCAAAGCACTCACATAAAATTGATTCTAAAAATACACCAAAACTATGAGTCATTTGGTCAAATTAGAATTATTACCAAGAGATGATACTAGAGAAAACCAAAACCAAAGACTAATGGCCCAATGTTACAAAAGGATTTTATAGGTAAAAATACAGACCAAAATTTTCTCATTCATTATTATGAACACTAGCGTAACTCATTTAAGTGCCAAGAATACAAAAAGACATCAAACACCATCTATATGTTCTGTTAGAAATACACCACATATATGAACATGGTTTCAGGTTCATACATTATTTCATACAATACACACATGTGTCTGTTTGTGTGTATACTCAGGATACTCAGGACTTAATATGTGCTAAGTAATTTTCAGCTCATTTTGAGATACAAAAATGTATAAGAAAAACCCAACCTTTTAGGAACTGAGTCTAGTAAAGGAGATACAAGAAATCAATACATACAAAGTATTAGAACAAACTTCTTAGCTTCGGACTCACTTCATACAAGCTTCGATGGGAAAATAAGTGTGAGCTATATGGCACAGAGTAGATGCTCAAAAAGTCTACAGCTATGTGTTGCCCAGTGGAAAGGAGGTAGAAGAAAAAAAAAATCTGGTTACCTAGTTACCTGGTTTCTGAGTTTGGACCTATTCAAGGAGATTCTGGGTACACTGATGCTTACCAATTGCCCCAGATGATTCCTGTGAAGCGACAAATTTGGGAAGCATGAGGGAAGACTCCGGATTTTACCACAGGTGTGCACTGGGGACTTAGAAGAACACTGCCTGGCTTCATGTACCCCACTGAAGAAGCATCTGGAGGTGAGCTCAGACACTAGTAGGTCTTAAATAGTGCCAGGTGATTCTAATGGTTGGTGAAGACTGAAAACCACAGAAGTATGGGATTGACAGAAATAGCCAAAAAGGAGGGCGAGGGAGAGCTCAACAGAGAGGATAACCAAAAGGAAGGGGGAGACGTAAGAAAAAGTCATCATGTGACAATTCAGAAACCTTTTCAAAAAAAATTGCAGATGTGATCAACTGTAAAATGTCATAGAATCATCAACCTGGTCACTGAATTTGATAATGATAAGGTGGCTGATAATCTTCTTTAGAGCAGATTCAAAGGAGGGAAGCCGGACGCTAATAGATTGAGGGCTGAAGGAGAGACAGTGGAGAGAGTGTAAAAATCATTCATTTCAAAAATTTCCTTCGAGGAATGATCTGAAAACAGGGCCAAGGAAGTGGTGGCCTGGGAACCAGGGGACCTGGCACCCTGCTCAAGTTGTACCCATGCCTGGGGGTGGACTTTGTATCTGGCTGCAGCCACTGGCCCACTCTGCATTACCCTTCCCCTCAGCATGGGGCAGCAGAGATGCCAGCTGACAGAACAACCAACCAGACTGGAGGAGGTCAACACCTGGAAAGAAGATAATCTGGCCTGAGGGCAGCTCCAGAGAGAAACAGTGGGCCAGGCCTGCAGCACTCACCCAGGAAAAGCCCACAGCTTTGTAAACTATTATTTGCTCCAAAAGTGACTCCACCTTCCTTAGATGCAGCCTAGAGCTGGAGAAATGCAGGGTGCTGTGCTCCATCTATGAGGGTTTAGTCAGGAGCTAGCTTGGAAAGGAGTTAGTTGTTTAAGACTGGGCCAGAGAACAACTACGAACTACTTCGCTTCAAGGTTTTCTGTGTGTCTCTACTGCAAGGCCTGGGTGAGAGTCAATGTGGAGAGGGGGCTGGCAAGACACAGAGCCCATGAGGTTCCTGAGGGTAGGCCAGGAAAGACTTGGAGTGCCGGCCTCCGTGTGAGAAGCTAGCCCTGAGTCGTGTGGCTTTCAGAGGTGGCTTGACCTGAAGACACTAGCATTATATCCAGCACTCTACATGAACACCCGCCCTGCTGCCTGCAGCCAACAGAAACATAGACTGCTTTCCTGAGCTACGCAAAGGGGCACACAGGCCTGAACTTGGACAGCAGCCACAGCTGGAGGTGTGTGGAGGCTGTAAGGCTTGGCAGAGGAAACCGGAACTCGTTGGATTCTGGGACTACAGAATCTCGAAAGAAACCATTCATTGAAAAACAACGATTTAAAAAAAAACTTTTCCCCTATTTTTTTAAAAATCTTTTTCTTCACTTTTAAAAATCTTTAAATAAAATAAATTTTTTTTAAAAAACCCTTTTTCTCTTTCTTCTGCTGTTTTTTCTTTTTCTTGCACCATCCCCCATTACTTTTACCAAATTATCTTTTCTTTTATTTTTATAGGATCCATTTTGTTTTCTCTCCTTTATTGCTTAACATTCAAATTTTAATTTGTTCATGCTTCCCTTTCTCACCTCTGTATTTACTAGTATAATAATTAAGCTTTATTCATCTTTAGATATTTAACTCTATTATTGTTAAATTCTTTTGTTGTAACTGGAGGGGTAATTGTTACATGCCGTGGATATTTACTACACGTCAGTATTTGAGTTGTTTTCATATGTCTACTATAATTATAGATTGTTTTCAATTGCTACGGGTTATACATTATTGCTTTTTACGATATGTAAATATCCAGTTATCTTTACTGCTGTTACGGTTGTTGATTTTGTCACTAACACCAAGGTGAGATAATTGTTGTTATTAATTGTTTGTGTGGCAATATCTGTATTTCTTGTGTCATTAAGCATTCCTGGATAGTAGGTGGTGGGCACTACACGTCCCCTCCCTAATGAAGGGAGCTGGGCATATCTTGGAAGGAAAGGCAAAGGCCTAGAAGACACACCTAGAGTGCACCACTGCAGATGCCATTTAAAAAGATCTCTGTACTAGCAGCAGTCTTTCCACTGATAAACCTCCGTGCCTCGGTGCACAAATGCACACACATGAAGGGACCAAGACAAATATGAGAAGACAACAAAATGCCCCCTCCCCCAAGAAATCCTTTCCAAAAGCTGATCCATGACAAATTTCCTGCCAATATCATATCAAACAGAAAATGAAAAAAGAAAGCATTCCTCTGGAATCAGGAAAAAGACAAGGATGCCCACTATCATCATTCTTGTTCAACACAGTGCTGCAGCCATAGCAAACAAGAGACAGAAATGAAGGGGATATGTACAGTAAGGATGAAGTCAAATGGCCAGTATCTGAAGATGGCCCACTAAAGAGGACTGACAGCACAGATTTTTCTCAAGTGTCATTCTTTTTGGCATTTAGAACTCTCTAGAGAGTCCTACTGAACTACTGAAATTTCTTTCTACTGTGGCATCTGCCCTGTTTCCATTCCTATCTATCAGGCTGCTCTTATTTTATTTTAAAAACCTTGTTCTCTTCTTTCTTCCTAGTACAGGCATCGGTCTCGATCCTCTGCTTTTCTTTGTCTTCAAAGGATATTTCTAATGGTTCCACCTTCACCTCTATGCAGGTGATTCACAAAGCTGTGCCTGCAAACAGTGCAAGTGTCCTCAGGTTCAGATCCTAATTTTCCATTTTCTATTGTAAATTTCCATGTAATATTCTTTTTGGATCTCAAATGTCACTTCAAAAACAGAACTGTATTTCCCATAAGAGAATTTCTCTTCACCCTCAGGAAAATTTTCTCTTCTTAATTTTTTAAGCTCATTATAAAAAATATGTAGATAATTAACTTGTCAGATTCTTTCCTTCATTTGAGTTACTATCTTTGAATAGAAGAAGCCATCAGTTTTCTTTCAACAAATCTGTGAGCAAATATGTGGGAGTTTTTGCCATACAAAAACAAAATTCCTCAAGAGTCTGTAGATACCTGAATATCCAAAATTCAATTCAATTATGAAACTTACCAGAATGGAACCCTATCCCCCATTAGGAGTTCAGTCACACAAGACTGTTCCCCACTTTAGAAATTAGCTGTTAAGCAGTAAGTCTACTGTCAGCTAACTTTGGTCAACTTGACTACACACTGGATATTCCCATGACTTTTTCTTCAGGCTTGATAATTTGTTAGCATGGCTACAGAACATTAAAATATAGTTTATTTACTACTTCTAATTTAGTACAAAAGCTATGTTGAAGGACACCAATAGACAGCCAGATGAACAGAGAGACACATAGGGCAAGGTCTAGAAAGTTCCTATCATAAGGAGCTTCTGTCCCCACAGCATTAAAAGTATCCTCCTAGCAGGTAGATATATTTCTGAACATGGATGTTCAGGGATTTTTCCTGAGATTTTATCATGCTAGTACAAGGAATTATTACTACAATCCCCAACCTCTTTCCTCTCCTCACAGGATAAGGAGAGTGATGGCTGAAGTTCCAAGTTTTTGGTCATGTCTTGGTCTTTCTGGTGATCACATCATTTCTACCAGGAGCCCACCAAAAGTTACCTTATTAGAATGAAAGATGTGCATCATTCAGGAAGCCAAAAAAAATAGGAGATTTGTCAGGAAATAGAGCAAGACCAAGTATTTAAACAAAAAAAATGTATGTACCACCCCTATCACTTGGGAAATTACAAAGATTTTAGGAGTTCTCTGTCAGTATTTTTTTTTTCATTCCAACTTCGCTGGGTAAACCATTCTCAATTGGAGTTTCATTAATATTGTGTAGCTGACCCAATCCTTCTGTCTTGGGTGCTTAAGATTTAATCCCTGCCCCCACTATTTGCTCATGGATTGAAATATAAAAGCTGAACTTAACTCTGAAATTTGTGCCCTATATATAGCTTGGGAGATTTATTCATTTATTTATTTATTTTTGGTAGTGAGAATCAAACTCAGGATCTTGTGCCTAACAAGCAGGCACTTGTGCTGCTGAGCTGTATGACTGGCATACTTGCCCTTAAATGGTAGCAATAGTCCTGATATCTTTGATTTTCCATACTGTTTTTATTTCCTAAATGGATATATATTAACCCCTCATCTTCATCGTACTTGTTTTTACTTAGTAAACACTTTGCTAATATCTCCTGTATTCTAATAAGAGGTAAATGCTTCATAGTTGACAATTTACCTGCCTTGTGATTTTTCCCTGTTGACCTCAAACACAAAGCACTCTGTTCTCTACTCAACTCCCAAGAATAATTGTTTCCAGGATAACTATGACTGTAGGCATACAATATGAACTTCTGAGGCAAATGATATGAACTTCAGTTTACAGTAATATTTTCATAGAGAAATATACTCACTCTATTAGGATTCTTCAGTGCACCTTTTCCTCCCTTTCTTTGACTAGGCTTCTCTGAGGAGTCTTTTGTGAGGCAGCCACCCATGTCACTCCTTTCTTACACAGATGATTGCCTATTTAGTGGATGGTATTCTACAGGGCCCCTCTCTTCCTAACTATGAAAGAACCTCCTTATGTGTATCTTCACTTGATACCTAAGGTTCTATTCTTTAGTTAGAACTGCAAAGGTGGTTCATGCATCTATGTCACGTGGTAAAATGATGAATGATGCACACATGAGATTTTGGTACTCTGCAGCATCTAGAGAGAGAGGACACTTTCCAGGCAAAGCCCTCCTGGTTCTGGGTACCTTTATTTGTCCTGATGAGCTCCAAAAATATTATATTGACCTTTCTGTCATTCAGTTCACTCAGTTGCTTCTAACCATCTGAGTTTCAAAAAATATAATTCCATTGTTTGTTTATTTTGTCCTCAAAACATACTTATAACATAGATCAAATTACTTTATTTTGGTCTATCATCACCTTTTCTAGAAGTTATATGTTGCTTATTGAGGATTTTGAAAAGAGTAAGGATGGTAAACCAGAATTACTTTACAGTTACTAATACGCATTTTATGCATTTTTCTTTGAATATAATTATAAGCTTCATGTGAGGACTAATCAATCATACTCTAAGTTTTGTATCCATTATGTATATCTAATAGACCTATGTAGACAGTAGACATAAAATACTTGCTGACTTTTGGTCTAGGAATACAATCATTGTCGAAAATGTAGTTTTCATAACCATCAATATCAAAACAATCATACTAATCTATTGAACACAAAATTAATTTAACTAAACCTCAATTCTTTACTGCTCCTCAGAACAAACATTTGTTCGGCTACCCTGCTGTAGCAGGACCTACTGCTTCCAGCCCCGGCGCAGCATGGGTGAGACCCTCTTCCACCTGCTTGGGATGCCCTACACCACTCTGCAGCACATCCCCTACCCTGTCCGCCAAGTAGGAATTTCTGCCACATTCCGGGAACCCCCAGATCCAGTCCTAGCCCAGGCCCAGTGAGTGTGTGGGAGAGCTTCCAGCTACCCTGCACTGGTGGGAGCTACTGGTATCAGTCCAGGTGCAGCATGGGTGACACCCTCTTTCACCCTCTCAGGATGCTCCCCATCAATCCATAGTACCCCCCCCACCCTACCCACAGAGTAGGTTTTGGGACAGATCCTGTCCTAGTCCAGGCCCGGTGAGTGTGTGGGAGAGCTGCCTCTCCCCCCTACACCACCTTGTCCCCTCCAGACTCATCTCAGGCCTGGCATACTGGCCTGGGGTGAAACCCTGAAGTTGCAATCCCTGCAGAGAGTGTAGAGGACAGAACCATCTGGCTACTCCAGGAGCAGAACATCTTGCCAAAGGGACACAGCAGGTTCGCCCCCAAGGGCAGCAACCAGAAGGAACTGAGCACAGCAGCCAGACTCAAGCCAGGCACAGCTGGATAAATCCAAACTTTGTAGATCTACATCTGAACTTCAGTAGGTGCTAAGGCTATAACTGCGACAAAGATCTACAACAAAGGTCAGAAGGCAGTGCTATACAAAATGACAGTAAGAAGGAGCAAAATGCAATCTCAGAACCCAAGCCCACCCATAACAAGTGCAGAGGACACTA
>NDGM011198373.1:0-16322 GCA_002564305.1 Octomys mimax
TTGAAACTGTCTAATTGCTATTTGTTTATCAATAAAATTCTGAAAAAAAAGAAAGAAAGAAAGCAAGAAAAAGAAAGAAAAAAAGAAAAAAAATAAAGCCACAGCAAAGCTGAACAAAGTATTGCCATAATCATAAGAGAATATCAACTGTTTAAAATATGATTCAGTGACCAATTCATAGATTAAACAATTAGATATTGATGGTAACAAGGCTTGTGCTAAGCACGATTAAATGTTGTCACCTGCTAGCTTGCGGGACGATGTCCGTTTGCCACATGGAACCAATAAACTCGTGTCAGGCTGTTATCTTTTTTAGGTTGTAGAGATAAAAATAAAGGAAGTGAAAAATAGCTTACATGTCAATAAAATTTAAACATAGAAACACATTTAATCAACAAAGCTTTGATGTATAAACACGATAAATGGTAAAGGAATATTGTTAAATGCACATTTAGCAAAATGAGATTCCAGGTTTTCCTGTAAGTATAGATTAGTAGGTCCTTCATGTTGTTCTGAGTATCTTCTTGGGAAGATAAATATTTTTCTTTATGTTCTGAGAAATATATTGTTCACCCAGAAGTTCATAAAGTTTGAGAAAATTCATCCAGAATCTTACTAATAAGAATAATTTCACTAATTGTTTTTGCCAAGTATGATCTATATGACATTTTCCTTTCTCGTTTTCTGCATGAAATTTTGAGTGAAAACTGAAAAAAATCAGAACTCTAAATAGTGTTGTAATAAAAGAAAACATGAAAAATTGTAACTATTATTTTAGCTTAAGTGGGACACAACTTAAGCACCTGAACAATGAATTAAACATTAAAGACAGGGTGTTGTAGCATTTTTCTAGGTGATCTCACCATTTATTTTATATTCTTAATTTAGTTTTTTAAATGTTATTGATAACATTTAATGAATAAAGGAAATTAATGATAAAGTAATCTCAGTGATAATAGCTAACAAATATTTCAAGGTATAGTAAGTATATGTTCATTAAACTTCTATAACATAACAAAATAAGGCTTTCACTGAAAGCATATAATAACGTCAAAATGGAATATGTACTATTACGTTTTTTAAAATTCCTGAAATTTGTTTGAGTATTTATAAAAGTCATTATATCTTAGTTCTTTTAAATAGAACTCTCCAAATATCCAAGTATATCTGTTGGATTCTGGTGGGGAGTAGTGAATTAGTACACATCAGCATATTTGTGGCTGTTGGAAGACCTTGCGGTCGACTTGCATCAGACTAACCTTGCGCTCAGTCATCTTTATAATTTACTTTGTTTTATATGCAGAGAAAGTAACCAGATCTGGAAATTGAGCATGTTACAAGAGGTAGAATGGTGAGAAGCAAGCTGACGACTTTTAGAGCCCTAGCTACAGTGCCCACAAATATGGTACTCTACAGACTGGTTGCAGCGTGAAAAAACCTTTTGTTGCAATTTGAACTCCATGTTACTCTTCATTTCCTCGTCCCATTCCTATTTCCAGTGAGGGGAGAACATACTACATTCATACCAAAGAGTGCTCTTTATGGCTGGGAAGATAGCTTGGTGGTCAAAGCACCTTCCTGGCAAGCACAAGGATCGGGGTTCAATCTCTGATACCACATGCCATGTTACCTCATTGTCCACCAAATCCAGGCGTGGTGGTGCACGCCTGTAATCCCAGCACTGGTGAGGCTGAGACAGGAGGAGCACTATGAGTCCAAGCTGCATAATGGGACCCTGCACCAAATAAATAAACAAACAAACAAATGCATAAGTTAAAAAAAAAGAGTGGGCATTAGGAGCAGGAATCTGTGCTAGGAAGTCTGACTACAGTTTCCATCTAAGAGACAGTCTTCACCAGAGTCAGGATACTCATTGGTTTATCAACCTAAGGGCAAAAGTTGGATAGGGAAGGAGGGTGCTGGATGTTTTGCATGTATTTCCTTGATTCCCTCATTTGCATAACTGTAAAAATTATATTGAAAAGCTCAAATTAACCAGCATGAGGCCAGCAAAAATGTAGTATAACATAAATGAAAGGCAATATGATCCAGCAGGTTTCATTTTTGAAACTGAGATTCTTAGAATTCATGATAATGGCTTCTGTTAAATAGAAGCAAAATAAGTCAGAAAAGGACTTCTGCAAAATAAAGGAAAATCAAAAGACACTAGAAGAATAGAATAAACATGTCTGCATCATAGTAGGTATAGGACATGCGGTATTTGACATTACAGAAGATTCAATCCAGATGTGGATGATAAAAAATATATAAGAAGAATGATTAAAATGCAGAGAAAATATAGGGGCAACTGAGGAAAGATTTGTCTGAAGAAATTCAGAAAAACCACAGTGGAGACAATTTCAACCAATAGTACTTACTAAAAGAAAAACTTATTATTCAATTTGCCACCATTACATTGTACCTAGACAATGACTGACTGACACATGCTAGTCTTCCAATAATTTCTGAATGGAACAATGAATGAAAATGAAAGACTAAATGAAGAGAAATTAATCAAATGATTACAAATGGCAAATGGTAGTGTGTAACTATCCTTATACAGTTTGAGAATGATGCATGGATATATATATATATATATATATATATATATATATATATATTTAAAAGTTGAAGCCAAAGTTTACATTAGTGATTTAGGAGACTGTTTAGACCTGGAAATTAGCATATTTAAGCTTAGTTCTGGAAGTTAGTGATTTTTGACATTTGAGTACACTCAATCTCCATCTCTAAGTAGTTGAGACCTTTGTTCTTTTGAAAACCTGCTTTAGTGTTTATATTATTTATGTTATTTCCAACCCACAGAAAGTAGGAGACAACAAACGCTAGCTGTTTTGAGCTGCTTATTTAGACATTTGCTGCATAACATGTACATCATGCTCACGTGAGTATCAGATGCAGAATTGCTCAGCTGTCTCAAGATCCCAGATTTCTTCACATCCTTCTCCTTGGACTGCTATTTCCTTTTTCTTAAGTCCTTTCCAGGATCCACACATTTTAGTCTACTTTTCACCAAGCAATGTTTAACTCACATTTACTTTTATAATCAGGATCATTCCATTACCTGGTCTTTGTAACTTTGATCCTTGGACTTTGGGAGAAGAGGGGCTTGTGTGGACTGCTTTAATGGATGCCTAGTTTTAACATCCATAATCAAAATGACTTTGTTAGACTATATCCTAAAAGGTCCTTAAAATATGCCTATATAATAATGACTTTTCAAGAGGTTGAGTGGGCCAAATAGCTCAGTGGGTTAAAGCGCCTACCAGCAGGCACAGGGGCCCAGGTTCTATCCCCTGTCTGCAGTGTTGGGCCCACCCCTGTGGTATGCTGATACAGCAATTGAGACTGGACATGGTGCTGTGTGCCTGTAATCCCAGCACTCGTTAGGCTGTAAACAGGAAGATTACTATAGTCGCATCTAGCAGGTAGACCCTGAACATCCTGTAGACTCTTCCCTAAATACAGAAGAAAAAAAGCCAAGAGGTTGACTATCTGAAGTCTATTATTTATAAGATTGGAAATCATTTTACTAATCTTTCGAGAGGAAGAAATTGAGCTAAGAAAATGGACCCTCTTAAAGGTGAGACTATAGCACCTAGAAATTTTGACATGTTTATTTTATGTATCCAGGGGAATACAAACACTTCTTATAAAGCTAACAATTTTATCATCTGATTAGGCTACAACATTTCATGGCACCATCTAATTTGTAGAAAAATATGCCATGTGAACTTTAAAAATGTTACTGTTAGCATATTTTTCCAGAATACTGAAGAATTTTATTAGATAGTCAAATTTCTAAAATGATAGCCTAACTGAAAATCCTGTCCAATAAGGCAAAAAGATGATGTTGTGAGGACAGTGCTGTTTTCCTATTTTCTTTAAACCGTCTGGGCTGGGATGATTGGATGTAATGTACTTCACTGTGGTTGGAATCTCTGCCAGGAGTGTGTGTCATGAAACAGCCCCAATGAGGACTTTGGCCAAGAACCTCCCTGTAGTGTATGTTGGCTACATGGTGACCATGCCTGTGGAAGCCAAATCAACTGGTTCTCTCTCACAGAGCTACTAGCAAGCTGTTTATTTAAGACTAGGGAGAGGAAATATCATGAAATTGCCTGGATTTTGCTGTTTGTGTCTACTGGTGTGATGCAGACAGGTTTATTCCTAGAGATTTTTATTTCAGTTTTGGTTCCCCAAGTTAATTGCTAGCATTAACAGCACAGTCATGAAAAGCATGGGGTTCTGACTCTGTCACCCGCTGGCCCTGTGCACTT
This sequence comes from Octomys mimax, assembly GCA_002564305.1. Classification (NCBI taxonomy): domain Eukaryota; kingdom Metazoa; phylum Chordata; class Mammalia; order Rodentia; family Octodontidae; genus Octomys; species Octomys mimax. The sequence continues at coordinate 4,299 of NDGM011198373.1, forward strand.
AGCCAGTGTTGGCTTTCCCATGTCTCAGCATCTTCACCTGCAAACGGGAATCTGAGGGTCTCTAAGACTCAATGAGGACAGTGCTAAAAAGATAAAGGAGGAAAATATACAGAAAACCTTTATAATACTGTCTTGTTAGAAGTACTTGACAGCTGTTAGCTAACAATACTTTTGCTTTTGTAATAAGTCTATTGTATTGCCTAGACGCTTCAGGGAAAAAATCCTCTTTATTCATCTTGTTTTTCATAGGTAAGATACTGAGCCCCCTCAAAGATTACTGCCCTAATCAAGTCAAATGTTTTAGATTTCAAAAATTAAAATACTTTCTTAAGGGAATAATATATGCATACATATACTTAACTCTATAAGTCTCGGGTTTTAAAGGGTACACTATATTCTATACTTCTCCAGATGACATTTAACTTAAAAAAGTAATGACTATAAATTTACAAGTAGTGGGTGATCAAAATTGAAGGTTAAAACACAATACTTTGATTAATTAACTTGTGGAACTAACAGTGTAATCATCAGAAAGGAGTGTTTTTTTTTGGTGTTTCTAAAGGTCACTGCAACTTGGATTGAAATTTGTACTGTTTCTATCACTAATAAAGATATGACTTATTGGATAAAAAATAAATTATAGGTAGTTATTATCTCCTGGTGAAAAAATTGGGCTCTCTATTTGTTGGAAAAGAGCTGCTCCAGCTGTAAAAGTCTTTTCATGATTTTTCTTTGCATCATTCATCGCATCCTTTGTGCCTTTTCATTACTTATAACAAAGCCTTTTCTCTCCATTCTAATTGCATGGAGAAGGAATTGTGTGTTAATAATTCAAGTGTAAAACACCCAGATTATGTGTTTTGTTAAGGTAGAAAGGTGACAGTGACCAAATATTCTTTTTTATTCTGTTGTGAGCAATATTCAACTGGGAAATTCTAAAGCTGTCTTTTTGTTTTGTTTTGCATTTTCTTCCCAGAGACAATTATATTTCAATGATCTTACTACATGTCCAATGCACCCACAATCCTTTTATTGTTAAAATATACATACCCAAAATTTGGATGAAATTTCTACTGATAGAAATATTCCCAGATCCTTGGAATCTTTGGTCTGATCTTCCTATCATAGTATAGTTGACTAAATGCTTCTTAGGATTCTTTATTTAGATTCATTGCCCTATTTGTTGCATTACTCATTTGTTATAAGAATATTTTTCAAACATATCTGTTTTTAAAAAGGACATCTCCCTTATGCTATGTCTTTCTATATACAAATGCACATCAGGATCATTTTCATAATGGCTGGACTCTCACCCTTTTTTCAAAAATAGAACTCTAGTTTTAGAACTACATTTTCATTTCCATCCAAATAATGAGAGCATTTAGAACGACCTTGGACTACAGAAAAGCTCCCAAGCAAAGCATGTTTGACACCTCTATTAATAATTATGTTTTTGGAAAAGCACTTGTTCTTGAGGGATATTAAATAATAGGTGATTATTTTAGATATATTCGCTTTAGGACCATGTAGTACAGCTGTGTATTTCTCTAATATATCAAAAATTTAGGCTACTGTACTTTTACATCTGAATTAGCCCTATTTTTTAAGAAAGTATATTGTACTTTTGGTAGTTGATTTATTTAACCATTCAGTCAATGATTATTTTATAAATCAATATTTTAAATTATGTAATTAGAATAGAGAAAAGCAAGGTCACTTTCTTTGAGGAACTTAAACTTCAGTGGAAGGAGAGAAGTTAACTTTCACTGGGTCAGAAAGAGAAAAATGCTTAAAAATAAAGCAAATACACATGAAATAGGGACACTTAAAGGGTAGGAGGGACATTAGCTAGTGGCTATCAAAATGTTTGCACATAACTGTAATTCTTGCTTTTACATTCTTTCCTTTATTTAGTTTTTGAATTTAACTTTATTTCCCAGATGTAAACCTATGAAATGCAATTACAGATTCTTTTCTATTTGAAATCCTATTATTAGTGGATGAGTAAAGAGTGATTTCCTTTCATAGATCTCTTATGCTTGTTGAATTATTGATTTCAACACTAATATGATGTTCTGCATCTTTTATACTTAAAATTGTCTTGAACAGTAATAAATCACTTTAAAATGATTTTTGTTGTCATTTTTAATTGGTGTGTGTTCGCAATACATAATACACATGTTCGTTTAGGCAAATTGGTACATCTTATGAGACATACCTGATCAACTTTTGTCCCTACATCCTTTTTCCTAAATTCTCCCCTCTTATTCCCTTTCCCATCTCCAGATAATTTGATGTTTTGTTTCCTAAACTACCCCTCTATTTTCCCTTTTATTTATTTATATTTTAAGTTTCCCATACAAGAGGAATAATGTAAGTATTCAACTTTCTGTCTTATTGAACTTCATATTAGGGTGTTAAGTTCTATACATTTTCCTGATTTCATTCTGCTTTATAGCTGAATGAGTATAGATGGCACATTTTCTTTATCCATTTTTCAGTTCTTGGGGTGACATGCAGGCCCTTTCCAAAACTTAACTATTATGAATGGGACTGTCATAAACATGGGTATGCAGCGCAGTTTGATGTCCTTTATTCTGTCTTGAATATACCTAGAAAAGGGATACCTGTGTCAGATGGAACTTCTGACTTTAGTTTTTGGAAAGGTTTTTTTGTTGTTTGTTCTTTGTTTTTTGAGCAAGTTGGTTTCTGAAAGTTTGTTGAAGTCTATAGCTGTCTCATCATACATTTTCCGTTACAATGTTTGAGAAAGGCCCTTTAAGAGCAGAGTGATTGAAATTCGAAATGTAGCAGAGCAGTCACAGCTAGCGCCCCTTAGAGGACGACATGTCTTTTCCTTGTTCACTTAGCTGCCTTTCAGCATACAGCATGCTAGACCCAAAAACAAACCAAGGAAACATAAAAAAGTTGGTAAGATAAACATTTATATTCATACCTTATTTATGGCATTCTTATTACACCTTATTTTTGTTTCTTGGACTCTAAAAAGAGACCTAATATTAAAACTCTGGCTTTGTAGTAGACATGATCTTAAAGTATACATTGAAAATATATAAAACTCTCGTTCCCATTTCTTTTACATTGAGGCAGCTGAAAATACTAGGATACTATTTGTTGGAATAACATTCATTCTGTTTAAGTGGATTGGAGACAGGCAGAAGCTACTTTAAGTAGAGATAACTTAATGAGGACTCATAAACTTCAAGAAGTTAGTGGGAAAGGACGTAGAAATTTCTTCTCTGGAGGGCACTGAATAATACAATTTGCAGACAAATGAGAACAGCAGTTGACGGCCTCTGAATGTTCCTTCCAACCTTAGAATTCTTTTCCGCTCTGTCCCAGAAGCACTGTTTGCTGATGGCTGAACTACTTGACTTTTCTACGCCTCATTTCTCTTCCTGATAAATTTGTGCATGTTCTTCTCACACATCTGGTAGGATGGTTGTTAATGAAAGCCACCCTCAAAGATTATTTTAACCTATACTTTTGACCCAAAGAAGTTATATTACTTGATATTACAATGTTTCTATCACTTTTTCAAACCAACCTTTTCTCAAAATGTGAGGAATAGAAACACAAACGTATTAAGAAATTATTATTATTACTTAACAGGCACATAACCTGAAGAAAGTGAGAAGAATCACTGTTAAGAACCAGAAGTGTAGTTATACTAAATTTATTATCTTCCCTTTTTCATTTTAAAATAAGTTATTTTTAGTATTTTCTGTTATGCACCAACCACACTAATTAGGGTCTTCCATCGGCAGCATTGCTTTCTACAGTTCTAACCCATGCAAATCCCACTCACAGTTTAAAACACCATCTCTCATTACATATTATTTGGCCGTTTTAACTCTCATTGATCTTTTTTGCCTAAAAAATCCAATAGGATTAATAGTTTGCAGAAGATTTTAAAATTTAATTACACAAAGTCAGTAGTGTTCACTGGTGTTCTGATCATCTCATTCTGTCACCAACTGTATTATTGTCCCTTAAAAGCAGAGTTCGTTGTCTCCACTGCACTTTGCAGACCGTCCTGCACCTAATGTGACCTTGGTAAATGCCCCCATGCACACTGGCTCCGTCACAAGGTTTATTAAGGTATAATCCTTGCACCTTTCAAGGCCATGGTCTAGGTGTAGTTTGAGGATGTAGCTATTAAGTATATAACCCTTTAGACTTTTAATCAATTATATTTTTAAGAATTTACCACAGACTGCACTTTTCAAAGAGAGTATCTAGTCTAGATAATTGAATCAATTATCCTGAAGATAAAATTGACAGCCATTGTTTATCTGTGAAGTCAGTAAAAAAAAAATACAAAAAACAGCCCTTCTTCTAATGTAATGCAGTTTTCTTCCTTGACCTTAAAAGAATTCAGAAATAAATGCAGTAAAATTGTCTACTTGTTTAAAAATATTCTTTAATGCTTTTGGGTTTAAACAGTAAGCACTGTTATTCATTTGCAATTAAAGTCTTGAAAATTATTAAGCTGAATATTTATAACTAACGCTACAAGATAGTTTTTGCATAATAAGATTACATATGTTTAAATATTAACTTTAAACAAATATTATGGCTAAAATGTGAAAATCATGAATACCCATATTATTTTAGTTACTTTTCCTATGGCTGAGATCTAATAGCAAACACACACAACCTAAATAACAAGAGGTTTATGTTGGCTCGTGGTATTTGACCATTTTTTAAAAAAATGTATTGCGTACAGGGTCTACAGGGTCTCAATACACAGATCAGACTCATAGAAATTCTCCTGTTTTCAGCCTCCCAAGCACTAAGCACTGGGATTACAGGCGAGTGTCACCACGCCCAGTCTCAATCCCTGTCTTAGCGCACCTGGGAGGGGGGGACTAGCAATGCATGTCAGGGATGGAATCCTGGTGCCCAGGTCTGCCTAAGCAGGCGTGTTAGTCGGCTGAGCTATCTGGCTGGCACTTTGTTCAGGGTATTTGGAAGATTCAGTCCCTTTACAATCAATTGGCTCCTAGTTAGGAAGGAGATAATAGAGGAGAGAGCTGCTCGAGGTATGGTGACCCAGAAGAAGAGGGAGATGGAAGGAGTCAAATGGGATGACGTCCCCTTTTAGGTCACAGTTCAGTTGCCTTCCACCAGGCACCACCTCGCCACAGCAACTCCAGCACAACCCGCCATGATCTGGTGGTTCACTAGAAGGCCTGCTACTGCACACAGGAAGGTTTTGAGTATTCTAGATCCAGCCATAACATGTAACAATAAAAAAATTCAAAGCATTTCTTTGGGAGGAGGGAGGAAATGAATTCAGTACAAGGAAGGTTTCAAAGTCATTTGATTGTATTGCTTACTAACAAACTTTGAAGCAAGATGGCAAATATAACTTTCTTTAGTTCTGAGTTAACCAGCAACTAGGTACCTTGTTTTATGATTCCTCTAATCTTTATGTATTATCTGTTTGGAATTTCTTTTTAATTATAAAAGATGATGGCTTGTTACTTTGCATTAAGTTTTCTATTTTGAAGATGATTATTTTTTCCTATTTTTTTGTTGGTTGATGATTTGAAAATAGTGAATTAATTTTGCCTCACTTATTTCACATCATACTTTCTTGTTCCTACCATAAGTCATGTGAGGAATATGTTAACTGCTCCTCTCAAGGAAGGTACAAAGTAGTATAATTAACAAATGAATTATATATATATAAAAATGACTTATTGTGTGCAAGAATGTTAAAATTGAGAGTGATTTTATTTATTTTTTTTATTTATTTATTTTTTTTTGCAGAACCGGGTATTGAACTCAGGCCCTTGCACTTGCCAGGGAAGTGCTTATTCCACTGAGCCATCTCTCCCAGCCCCGAGAGTGATTTTAAAAGTAAATTTATGTGATATGGGAATATCAAAGGCAAAACAAAGGCAAATAAACAAAAAAAATAGTGAAAAAATGCAATGTAGTTTTAAGACCAGTGATGGGAGAAATTGACTTGACATGTTTCCTTGTGCAATCATTTTTGTTATTTAATATTGTTTTGAATCACTACACAGAACATTTTCATTTTGGAATTTTTAAAGGAAAGAAGGAAAATGGAGAATAGATTACAAATTAATGATAAATAGAGTACAATGAAGATATAACTTCTCACCTTGATGAATGAAATAAACTGGTAATAAACATTTAAAGAAAGACCATTGTCTCAGATCAGCTGGCCACAACAAAATACCATAACCCCACTGGCTTGGAAACAAATTTATTGACTCTCATTCTTTTTTTGAAGGCTATTTTATTTTAGCTTGTATTAGTGTAGGCTTGCAGTACACACAGCTGCATCCATCATGGAGAGTTTTTTTCATGGAAATAGTGCTTCCTCACTCTTGTTGTCATCCTCCCCATCTCCGCTTTTCCTCCCTTTTGTAAAAGATCTACCCATATTTTCTATGATCTGTTATTTTGCAGTAGAATTTATTTATGTATTATGTTTCTAATATAAGAGCAACAATGTGATACTTAAAATTTGTACCTGATTTATACCACTTGATATGATGGTCTCAAAGTACATCCATATTTTTACAAATGATTCAAATTTTTCCTTTTTTATAGCAGAGTAGTACTTCATTATGTACAAGTACCAAATTTTCTTGTTTTGCGACAAATAGAATAGTTCCAAGATTTAGCTACTTGAATTCTATTGCTATAAATATATGTATATCTTTTGTTATGTCATATATGTAGTCTATGCCAATAAACTGTAATACGATGTCTTTCACCCTTTCAGGAAGGTATCTAGAAACATCTAGGTAAAATGAATTTATTTATTTTTTATGTCAACTGATAAAACTTTATTTTACAGTAAGAATTGGATCAAATGATTATTATAATCTAGAAGACGTATTTTATAACCATAAAAATATCGAACACGTCATGAATTTGCATGTCATCCATGCACAGGGCCCACACTAATCTCTGTATCATTCCAATTTTAGTATATGTGCTACTGAACTGAGCACTGAAATGAATGATGTGTTAAACAATCCTAAGTTTTCAAAAGAATGCCCAACATCAAGAAATTAGAGGGCCGGCCAAATAGCTCAGCAGTTTAAAGCACCTGCAAGCAGGTGCAGGGGCCAGTGATTTGAACCTGGGCCTGCTGTGCCAGCCCCGCCCCAGGGGCACGCTGAGATGGCAATTAAGACTGGGCGTGGTGGCACGCACCTGTAATCCCAGCTCTTGGGAGGCTGTAAACAGGCAGACCACTAGGAGTCTGATCTAGTAGTGAGACCCTGAACACCCTGTAGACCCTGCCTTAAAATACAAGAAAAAAAAAAAAAAGAAAGATAAAAGAAATAAGGAAACTAGAAGACAGAGGGAGTGAGAAGGGAGAGGGGAAGGGAAGAATCAACATGTATCATGAACATGCACTAACTCCCATGAGGAATACAATCACGTGTACTCAGATGCATACTAAAGGAAAATAAAAATTGGAAGAAAACTAAATCAAATGCTGCTGGGGGTGCAGGAAAAAAGAACTCTTTAACATTGTTGGTGGGAGTGCAAATCTATGTAGCCTCAGTTGTGGAAACTTGAGGAATGTATTTTCTCTTTGATCTGTAGAATTAAATCCTGAGATCAGAGGTCAACGTGGGGGAATTCTGATGGGAGGTTTTTCTGGTTTGCAGATGGTCACCTTCCTCACTCTATGTTTACACTGCAAATGTAGAACAAGATCCATGCTGTGTTCTCTCTTCTTCAGTGGCTCTAATAACAAATGCCACTCCTCATGCCCTGATCTGTTTCCTGAAGTTTTTGCACCTCCAAATGCCATCACATTGCAGACATGGCTTTAGAACATGAACTGGAGTACACTGGAGTACACAGGAAAGCTATAGACAACTAATTATTGTTATATGTTGCTTTTAGTTCTCACTAAATTTTTTTGTGTGTGAATGTGTGTGAGCACACTTGCCAGTAGCTAAATGTGAGTATGTATACTGAGAAACAGGTTTTCTTCTGTATTCAAATACTCTCTCAAGGGCGGGTGAGATAGCTTAGTGGACTAAGTTCCTGCTTAGGCAAGTGCAGGGGCTGGGGTCCCATCCCTGATACCATGTGTTGCGCTGGACCCGCCCCTGGACACACTGAGTCTGTGACAAAGTCCAGGAATGGTGGTGCATGCCTGTAATCCCAGTACTGGGGAGGCTGAAAACTGGAGGATCACTGAGTTCAAGCTACATAGTGAGATCCTGAAAAAAAAATGTACTTAATTCCAGGTAAGACTGGAGTAATCATTAAAAATCAGCATATTGGGCCAGTCAAATAGCTCAGTGGATTAAACCACCTGCAAGCAGGCTCAGAGGCTGAGGGTTCAATCCCCAGGCCTGCCATGCTGGCCCTACCCCCGGGGTGCACTGAGATGGCAATTGAGACTGGGTGTGGTGGTGCAGGCCTGTAATCCTAGCTCATGGGAGGCTGTAAATAGGTGGATCACTATGAGTCCGATCTAGTAGTGAGACCCTGAACAACCTGTAGACTCTTCCCCTCACCCCCCCCCAAAAATCAACATATTCTTAAAGCCAATCTAATGCAGAAATGATATTGGTTGCTCTATTTCTTTCCCATATAATAGAATATTAGGCAATGTTGCACTATTGTATCTACTAGACATACATGATCTTTAGATATTTTCATTATCCCAATATGGCTGAGGAACAAATATTTAATTTGATTTGATTTAAATTAAATCAAATTTAAATATCCATATACAAGCTAGTGTCTATTAGATGGGACAACTCATATCTAACTTTTCATGTTTGTTTTTGAATGGTTAAACTTTTCCATTTACTAATAATTTTAGAGATTGTTGGAATGTATATAAAGTGGAGTATATTATTTCTGACTCTGAAAATAGCATAACTTCTAGTCTAAAGTACAACGTAGTGCCACAGGTATTTGAATACACATGACTCACTTTACAGAGAATCTGGTGATGCTGCTCAACTACAGCCCAACTGCTGAAAACAGAGTAAATGTGACTTCTGTAGGTCGGCACTGTTTTGTTAAAAAGGATTTCTGGCTTGAAGCTACAGAGAGACTGTATAGGTAAGACTGTTTTATTATAGATAGTTTTGGTAAATGTAAGTAAAATGTTGCTTTCCTAACAGAATAAATGATACCAAAGAGAAGGATCCTATTACTAAAATGTTAGACTAAGAAAGTAGTGGAATACAAGACTTCTTAGTTTTCAGAGAACTAGTGAAAAAACAAATTCAGGTTTTAAACATATTTCTGATTCACTCCTTAAGTATATTTTACAGAAGTTAATACATGTTCTTATCACCTGACTAAACAGAAAAGTGACACACCATTTAAAATGCCCTGAAATGTCTGAAACTTTCAATTTTACAATGGCTGTACTGTTAAGCTCTGATTAGTTGCAGAAAGCAGAAAGCAATGTGTTCTTAGGATAATTTAAGCGAACTCTCTCAAGATTACTATGATAGACCTTAGATTTAACATATTGCTCCTTGCAACACTTTCAGAGTCATGTATTTTCTTTTCAGATAAGTATAAACATGAACCTAAACTATCAAGGAAATAAATCAACCTAATCCTGCCAGTGACCCATAAATGAAGCTACTATCATAACAAAAGAATCGATGTAATAGAGAAAAAATATACATTCAAATAGATCAGGAAAATAAGGCATAGCTACAAAAAAAGAAAAAAAAACTCAGTTGGGGATAATATTTAAGAAATATTAAAAGAAAGTGGAAAAAATTTTATGACTACAACATTTTTTAGAATTCAGATACAAAGTATTAAACATGCAAAAACACACTGGCTGGAAATATTTGTTAAAAGTGTAAATGATAAGTCCTAATTCTTCAGTGAAAATTCTGAGGACAAGAAACTGAAAAACTGAAAAAATTCATACTCATCATTAAAATATTTATACTAAATGATCAAGTAAATATTAATAATACAAGATATTAGGTTCACTTTTAGTCTAAATCATTTGTCTAGATAGGAGATAGAGTTCCAGTAAAATGGGCAGTTATAGTCATATGAAAATACGTTTTTGTTGTTTGTGTACACTTAGGCGTGTATGTACACCATACACATTTAGTTTGAACCATATAATTCAGCTAATTGCCTGCATTTCAGATTTCTGAGTCTTACCAGTTTACAGGTTAAGTCTATAATTTTTAAAATAATACTACCAGAATGTAATGTTGTTTTATGAGAATTAAAGATATGGTTTTATATGCATTTTTTATAGTATATGCTGAATTTCATGCTAAACATAAAGTTAATGTTTTATTAAATAAACTTAATCACAACCTGATATAAGGCATGAAAAATTTGTGTGCTTGAAAAAGAGTTCTCTTTTTTAAACTAGGTAGGTCAACAGAATTTCTAAGGGAATAAAACACACTTGCTTTACTATTAAGTTGTAATTTGAAGTTCTGTGAAGCTTAAAAGAAATTTAAATAAAACTCCAAATGGTAATATTCAAGTTAATTTGTCCATCCATGATGTATGTGATTAATGTCTAAAAATGATATCCCCCAATATTATGATTTTCATAATTATTTAAACTGAGCTACATTTCACCCCCTGCTTTGCAAATATTGTTACATATTTATTTTTTTCCTTTCTTTTCTTTCTTTTTGGTGAAACCTTTATAAGGTTTCATATATTCACCTGTTGCTGATGTGTCAAATAGGACTTCAGCGTGTGTTTACTATAAATTTGTATGGTACTTGTGCACTTCATATTTTGTCCTTGATTACTTGTACTTTGTTGATAATTTTTTAACCTAGTAGAATTTAGCTAATGGAATGCTTGGCAACACGTATCATTTGGAAGAAACATAAGATTAAATGATATTTGAGACTGAGGTAAGCTGAGAAGGAGAACCATCGCTGTGTGAAGCAGCTTACAGTTCTCAGTGTGCCATCTGTCCATCACAATCCATGCAATGACCATCAGAAGGAGAGGGGGCAGATCTGCAAATTTCCCATTTAGTAGTGCTTTTAAACTATCATTATCATTAAGAAAAAATCATTAAATTATCTGTTGTGCTGAGCAGTGGTCAATTCATTTAGCAATGTGGCTCTTGGCTCTTGAGAACAGATGCATTAAAATAAGTACTAGTGGGAAATTCAAGGGCAAACTGATGCCCAACTAAGCTTACCACCAGAAACAGATTAAAAGGCTCAAATTAATGATTATTTCAAAATAAAGGAAAACATGCATTTCTTACTCAGATCTTAAGGTGTACCATAAATTTTCTGCCTAAGCAACTGTGACTGGATTAGAGCTTCAAATCCTAATTTGATAATTTGATTATGAGAGGTGAGTATGGTCATTTTTGTAATTTTCCTTACAAGCCAGTAAGCCAGTGGAGATTATTGGGAATCTACTAAATGGTGTGGAAAATATCGCTAAAAACTGTGAGTGTTTACTTGCTCATATACTGTGCCCTTGTCTAAATCCTGCTGTTGTTTTTCTGTGAAATTAGTTTATAAATAATTGCAAAAGTCTTCCATAGTCTTTAGAACCCTGATTTAGAAGACGTGATTTGGGGATCAGGGTGGCTTTTGGATTTGGGGTTTCATTGTTTCAAGTCTCTTTGAAGAGACAGAACTAAGATACTTAGGTATAATGTCACACTAACTTTAATTTCAGTGCGGCACTAACTTTAATTTCAGTGTGGCTACATGGACTTCTACCTCCATGATTCATAATTTCCTCTTCTGTCACCCTGGGGACTAGATTATATGTATAGCACTGTTACTTCCCTTATTCCTAATGGTTTTTGTTTGTTTTGTTTTGTTTTTGCAGATCTGAGGATTGAACTCAGGCCTTTGCGCTTGCCAGGGAAGCACTTATTCTTTTTTTTTTTAATTTTATTTATTTATTAATTTATTTATTTATCTATTTATTTTCTTGTGTGTGTGGCCAGCTCAGCCCACCAGGGGGCGGGGCTGGCTGGCATGTGGTGCTGGGGGA
>NDGM011198374.1:0-16162 GCA_002564305.1 Octomys mimax
AAAAAAAAAAAAAAAAAAAAAATAAATAAATAAATAAATAAAAATAAATAAAAGAATAAGAAAAGGTATTTAATAACATAATGTCAGTAACCTAAGACACAAATTCCAAAAAATTAAAGCCCCCTAAACTAAATGAATGAAGGTGAAGTAAAAATAGCCTACGGGAAGTAAAACTAAGAGAATCTGTTGCCAGCAAAAGAATGGCTAAGAGAGCTGGGTCTGGTGACTCACACCTTTAATTCCAGCACTTAGGAGGCTGAGGCAGGAGGATCATCGTGAGCTAAAGGCCAGCCTAAACATATTACGCATATACTTCAAACTAAAGTTAACTCCAGAAGATTATTTTTGGCCAAGAACCTCCTTTTCTTTGGTCTCTAGTACTCCTTTCTTAGGCCAATCATAACCTTATAAACTTAAAAGTCCTGTGAGCAGACACTGGAGAAAGTCTGAGCCACGGCTACTGCACTGCCCAGGCTGGGGAGCCTAGGAGGTAGCCCATGGCCACATGAGTCCTTATTCCTCATCACTGGCAGCACAGTGACATCCTGCCCTGCTGGCCTGGAAGGTAGTGGCCTGCGGATGAGGACAGCCTGTCCTCAGCCCAACGACCCCAGTTAGTGGCAACAAAGCTTCAGATGGAAGAGACAAGCACACCCCTCAGTATGGGCATCTGGGTACAGAAATCAAGCCAACAGGCACAAGGAGGAAGACTGGAAAGACGGGAGATGCTCTAGGAGTCAAACAACACTCGCATTCTGTCCTACCTTGAAGGTACCTGAGGCCTCAGCCACAGGCTCTGGAAGCAACAATGCCCAAGCTTGGCCTGTAGCAGAGAATGTCCCCTGCACCCAGCCAGCATACATCAGTTTTTTTCTGTTGCCCAGCTGAGTGCCTGTTCCAGTTCCTGTTACTTTCATCTCTTAGAAACGGCTAGTCACTGTGACACATGTTGTAAGAACCAGCCAATAACCTCCCAATAATCTGCTTCTGTACTTCCTGCTTGCTGATCTATAATCCCCAAACTACCAAGGGCCAAGGCTTAATGTGTTTATAAGGATCGATTCCTTGTCAGTGCCAGTCAACGTTAAATAAATCTGCCTCCAAGTCCTGGGTGATGTTTCAATGTTTCTGCTTGCAGTTGCAGGCCTTCTCAGAAAAGCGGCATCTTCCCTCCTTGTTAAAAAAGTAGCTGCTTTGAAAGGAATGATTTGCTTTTTATAGTTTCATTTATTATGATAATGAGTACTACTCCAGCATAAAAAAGGAAAAGTTTGAGTCATCTTTAGGAAAACGGATGAACCTGCAGATCATAATGGTAAGTGAAATAAATGAGACACACAGCAAAAATATCACATGGTTTCTCTTGCATGAGTACCTTGGTTCACAAATGCTTTTGTTTGCAACAGAAGTATGTGAGAAATGTTTGTTTTACTTTGAAAATTGCATCGGGCAACAAACATGACCAGGGTCATCTTTTCCAAAAGAGTAGAACTAATTAAGTATGTGAACCGAGGTACCACTGTGTAAATAATGAGCAAAACGAAAGAGACAGTAGGAAACAGAAAGATAGGTCTTTTGCAAATGGCAAGGGGATTAAGAGATGGAGGAAGGTAAAGCAAAGAAGAGGAAAGGACGAATGAAGATGTGTTATGTGCACGCATCAACTCCCTGACATGAATGTAATCATGATGTACTATATGTCTGAATGAAAATAAAAAGCCCACATATTTTAGAGCAGTGCGGTGATACACATCTACAATTCCAGCACTCTGGGAGGCTGAGACAGAAGGATCACAAGTTGGCAGCTAGTCTGGACAACTTCAGAAACTTAGATACTATCTGAAAATGAAAAACAGGCTAGGAGTATAGTTCAGTGCAAAGACACTGGGTCCTGGCTTCAATCTCTAGTATTGCAAAACCAAAAGCAAACAAAACACCCACAAAATATAGATTTTTCTACATATTTATGGAATCTGGATTATGGGGCTTATTGTCAACTTGTTTGGAGATAGGCTGGTCCAAAGAGGTGGAATACAGAACGTGGTGTGGAAGGGCTCATCTCTGTCTCCATCTCTTTCCATTTCACATCTGCCACGATGTGAGCAGCTCTCCTCCACCCAGGCCCTTCCACCACACCACCTGCTATGGAGCAAGCTGCCAAGGGACTAAAATTTCTACCAACTGTGAGCCAAAATAAAACTCTACCCTTTTCAGCTACTGGTGACTGAAATAGGTTTTGGCATCTACTGGGGCCACTGCTGTGATGTTCAGATGACTTCGGAACTGGCTCATGGGAGGAATTTGAAAGGCCTGGAGACACTGCCTGGAGAAGCAGTCCTAGAATGCTGTAGGCTGAGCTTGATGTGAGATTCTGGTCAGAGATCAGTGCACAAGAATGCTGGTAGCACACACCTATAATTTTATAGTACAAATTTTATGGCAGGGTTTGGTGGTACATGTCTAGAATTCCAGAACTTGGGAGGCTGAGGCAGGATCATGAGTTTGTGGCCAGCCTGGGATATATAATGAGTTCAAATCCACCTTACATAGCAAGACCAGCTCAGGAGGTTTCAGTTGTGAACAACAAATGCATTGGCACTTGGATACCAGGCCATATGTGTTATGCCTTAGCAGAAAATTTGTCTACATTTTGCTTGTGTCCTGAGGCTTTGTGAGAGAATGAAATTGAGGGTGGTGGAATAATTAATCTGGCAGTGGAAATATCAAAGTAGTCCAACATTCAAGCTGTACCACTGGGGGACTTTTGGACAGCAGGATACTGATAATCAAGGGCAAGCAGCACAGCTGAATGACTTAGAAGTTTTGAGTTTGACTAGAAAGGAAGCTCCAGTAAAGTAGGAGCCTGCAAAGACAAAGCAGAAGAGGGCTTGTTATGAAAGAGATTCACTTTAGAGAGAAGTCAAGCACTTTCCAAATGGATGACAGAAACAACAACCTAAGAGAATGTAAGGAATAAGCAAGGGACCTCCCTTTACTCGCTCAAAATTGCTAAGTTAAAAAATTTTTCTTTGAGAAGAGAACTCCAGGGTACTATACACTAGAAAGCTGACTCTTAGGGAAGTTGCTCCCCAGGACTTGGATTTGAGTACTCAGCCATCCAGGTGGTCAAAAACGTCTACAGCCCTGGTACAAGGGGGCCAGGGACTGCTTGTGCTGGTGGCAGACCTTGGCATCACCCACGTGGTGCTGGCTTTACAGCCATGCACAACACAAGAGTTGTGGGGTCAGGAAGACTTATACTCAGGATTCGGAAGGCTTGGAAGGCCAGGCACTGTCCTCTTGGGAGGGCAATGTGAGAAACTATGAGAGCAAAGCGGAAAGTTCAATGGAGACTGAAGAAGATGGTGAAGCCAGGAAATGTGGACCATCTGAGGAAAGCTGCAAGCAGTGAGCAGAGCCAGCCCAAGAGAGAAGCCATGAGGGCTACGATTTCTGGCAATGCCACTGGGATGGGACCACACAGACCATGTGGGTTCACATCTTGCCATGACTCGCCTCAGGTACTGGTCATGGAGCCACAGGATTTAATGTTTGCCCTATTGGTTTTGGTCTTGCTATGGTCTGTTTTCTACGCCTCTATTCTTCCTTTTTGGAGTGGAAATGTTTACCCTATGCTATGTTGGAAGTATTCAGTTGATTTTGATTTTTACAGGGGCTTACAGCTGAGTTTGCCCTAGGGCTCAAAGGTGACATTGGACCTGCACTTTTCAACAACTCTGAAATTGTTCGGACATTGTCAACTCCTACAACTGGATTAAATAAGGGCCCGGCAGGATAGCTCAGTGGACTAAGTGCCTGCTTAGGGAAGCACAAGGGCCAGAGTTCAATCCCTGGCACCACATGATGTGCTGGTCCCACCCCAGGCATGTTGGGCCAAGCCACTGAGAATGGGTGTGGTAGTGTACACCTATAATCCCAGCACTGGAGAGGCTCAAAACAGGGGGATCACTACAAGTCTGAGCTGTGTAATAAGACCCTATACCAAATATGTAAATGAAAAAAAAAGGATTAAATTTTGCATAAAAACACGTGCATGGGTCTTTTGGGAGGTAAGGGGCAGACTGTTATGGCTTATATCTAGATTTCCCTCTAAAAACTTACGAGCTCACAGATGGAACTCTTGAAAGATGATTGAATTATGGGGCTTATAGCTGATTTGCTGTTAGAAGGTGAATCTGGGTGGAAGAGGCTGTCACTGGGGGAGTAAAGGCTCCTCCCTTTCCCTGTTTCCTGTCTGCCATGCTGTAAGCAGCTCTCCTCCGTCGGGCCCCTCTGCCATGCTGTCCTGCATGGAAATGGCTGACTTTGGAATGAAACCTCTACAAGCTTTGAGTCAGCATAAACCTCTCCTCCTTTTACTTGTAAGTGTCAAGTATCTTGTTCCAGGAAGGAGAAAAATGCCTGAAGTATTTGCAACCCCCACAGTACTCTGGGAAGATAAGCATAAGGATGACAAGTTTAAGCCATCTAGATCTTGACTCAAAATTTAAAATATAATAAAAAGGGCTGGGGATGTAGCTTAGTATGAAGTTTCTTGGTTCAATCCCCAGTGGCAAAAACACCAAACCCAAGGAGTCTGAGTACAGGATGAACCCAGCAGTAGGCAGTGCTGAAAGTATTATTCCTCCACTATACTGTCAGACTGTTAGAATATACCTAATAAAAACAAATATCATTATAATTGGTTTTGAAAATGAAGTTTCAGATCTGGTGACACACATCAATTTTGTTTTTATGGTGTGGGACTGAACCTGGTGCCTCAGCATGTTAGGAGAACACGGTCACAGAGCTACAGCCCCCAGGCCTACTGATACATTTCTGAAATCCAGTGATCCTCCTTGGAGAACGTTCATTTTAACACCTGACCATTGTGCCTAGACATGCTATGGGGCTCTCCAGCACTGCCCTCTCCGGGACTTACGGGTTTATGTGTGCTGGGAGGGCAAGGAAGGGCTGGCCATGGCTATGGTTTGAAAGTTTGTCCTGTCCAAAACCACACACTGAAATTTGACTGCTAGAGTAACGCCACTGGGAGGTGGGGCCTTTAAAGTGAGCAGGCCTTAGGGCTCCACCCTCGTGGTTGGTGGGACTGGTGCTATTATGAAAAAGCAGATTTGGTCCTTCGTTCTCTCGTCCTTCCACTTTCTGGGGTGCAGACAAAGACTTATCCTGAACACCCAGCATGAGCCAGTCAAGCTTTAGCAAGCGCTATCTATTCCAGTGGCACAAGGTGCATGGGGATGACCATCTTACCTTGGATCAGGGGGAGGTAGAGGTGGTACTGGTCGAGTTCTCCACTGAACACAGCAAAAGCCTGGCGCTTTAGCAGCATGGCTTTCTGCTCAAAACTTGAGAACAGTTTTAAAGAACTGCTTTGCATGTCTGGAATAAATATATAGCAGATAAATCTCAGTCAGAAAACGACAAAAGGCAGCAGGAAATTGAGACCAGGGTTATTCTTATCTGCCCTCGCGAAAAAAACCACATTCTCAAGGGAACAAATATGATTATTATGCCCATGCATTTAAAAAAATCCTTTCATTACTGATCCAGAATGGTGGGACACTAGGAAGGATCGGAGATGTAGGAGTGTACTCCTAATAAGCTACGGAAAAGCTAACACTCTCAACATCAATGTGAAGATGTAAACCAAGTGCTCCCAGCAGCATTCCCTCCTACAAGGCTGCCAAAGCGGTTGCTCGGCGTCTTGGCCACACTGGATGGGGAGATGCATTCGCTCGGCCCTGATAATGTGCACCTCGATCCAAGGTTATAGTTTAGCACCACAAAAAGTTTGAATGGTCCTAAAATATGGAGTAAAAGCTCTTTATGATGGCACTGACCCTAAAGTGTGACAAGTAACATGGAACTTACTCATTAAATCCTTAAACATTGTTTTCTCATGAGTCAGAAGATGGTCAATAATGGACTTCCAACTGGATATTTAAAAAAACAAAATTAATTAAATATGCAATAGATGGCAGTCTGAGTAAAATCATCAACAAAAAATATCCCCTTTAAGATCTGACAAAAATTGCTCTCCCGAGAGGTTAGCAACACAGATGTTTTTGTAGAAGGAAGGCCAAGCAAAAGCTTTTCTTCATAACCCTTGCTGCAGCTTAGCATAAACAAAGCAGATTGGTGGGGTACTCTGGCTCTTCCAATGATTGTCCATAAATATGTTCATGTGGCATGACTTTCACAGCTTTAGTGATGGGATGTGAGGGAAGTGAAGACAAGCAGCACCCTTAGCTCTTACTTCTAGAGCGTAAAATTAGGGTGACCACAGAAGCAAGGGGTTGCAGTATGCCCTCTTCATTTTTCTGTCTTTTGAAACAGTTCTACTACACCATGCAGGTTGGTCTTGAACTCACTTTGTAGCCCAGGCTGGCTATGAACCAATATCAATCCTTGTGCCTCAGCCTCTTGAGTGCTGGGATTACAGGCATGTGCCATAACACTCAGCAGTCTGCCCCATTACACATGGGTCTTTGACCCACAGATTCAACTGACCATGGATTGAAAATATTAAAAAAAAAAAATACTGTGTCTGTACTGAATATATATACTTGTCATTATTCCCAAAATGACACAGTCTACTAAACTACTTATATAGCAGTGACATTGTATTAGGTATTGCAAGTCTCCTTGGGATGATTTATTGATTGTTCTTTTGGGCACTGGGAACTGAATTCAGAACTTCACGTTTGCCAGGCAGGCACTGCCCCACTGAGCTATGTCCCCAGGCTTCTTGGGATAATTTAGAGGACATGGGAAGATATGCACAAGTTCTATGTGGATAAGGCACCATTTCAAATCAAGGACTTGAGCACTGGTAGATTTGGGCACCTGTGGGACTCAGCAACACTGTTTCAGAATGGAAGATGCTAGGCTCCACACAGCCTTCTGGTCAGAGCGACTTATTGGCTGTGAGCAAAGGCTGCCCCAGTCTCCACCCTCTGTCCAGCACCTTCTGTCATCAGGAAAGGCTCACTCTGTGTGCTGAGGAGGGCGTGGCACAGCGGGGCAAGTTTCACGGTCTCAGTGGTCTCATGTCTATGTCTTCAAGGGTCTCTGCTGCCAGCACAGTGCCAGCTCACTGCAAAAACTTAGTGTGGCTTTGGAGTGTGTGAGCCAAGCAGTGGTCAAGATGCCACAAAGATTGCCAGTGGGCTCTGCCACCTCTGTGCTGGTAAGACGCTTCATAATTATAAAAGCAAGTGTCACAACCAGGTGTGGTGGTGTAGGTCTATAATCCAGCACTCTGGGAGGCTGAGGCAGGAGGACTGAAAGTCTGAGCAGTACCCTGTTGCAAAATTAGAAAGGGCTGAGGATATGATTTAGTACAAATGTCTTCAGTTTGGGCCCAGGACTGGAAAACAAAAATAGAATGCTTTTCTGGTGAACACATGGTCAGTGTGGGAACCTGCCACTGTACAGGGTTGGTGTGATAGTTCTGCTGGCTCTGGAACAAAGAGAATTAGTTACAAAAGCCAACCCCTGAAGATTGGAAGCACATTTTCATTGGGACAGCATCCTTACTGAGCACAGGAACTATCCATCTGAAAGAAAGTGGGGTCCAGGAACAACTCCAGCACTTCCTTCTTCCAGGCCCGCTTCGTGTAGGCGTAGCCACTCAGGGAGCTCAGCAGCTGGGCGCTGGCCCGGAAGCTGGGTGCATTGTAGGCACTGGATGTGGGCAGAGGAGAGGGTCAAGGTCAGAGATCAGCCAGGAAGGTCACCTAACTCATCTCTCACTCTTGGATGCCCTCACCTGTGATTGCGCAAGTACGGAAAAACGTAATAAAGCAAGCGGGAGATCAACGGGACTGCTTTGTCTTTCTCATCACTTCGATAAACCATGTCCAGGAGTGAGGCCAGGACCTGGAAGGATGAGACCGAAAGGAAACAGAAACCTGAAGGCAAGAAGGGCTGTGCTCTAAGTTGAGCTTTAGAGGTAAAGTCCTGGTACAGCCGGAGGCCTGCTACCCTTGGCATCTGGGTTACTCCCGAGGGGTCACATGACAGGCTTGGATCCCAGCTTGAGGTGCCACTGGTAGGTGGCTGGAACTCTCATGGGAGGAAGTTAAGTCACTAGTGGCCTGTCCTGGAGGGGACACTGGGATCATACCCTTACCTTCCTGTGTCCCAGCCACCATCCTGTGAATAGCTGTGCTCTGCCACACATTTCCTCTCTGCCACAAGATCTACTTTATTGCAGGCTCAAGACAGAACAGAGCATGCCAACCGTCCATGGACCAAAACCTCTGAGATCATTAGCTAAAATATACCTTCCCTCCACTTAGGTGGGGTCTCTTGAGTATTCTGTAATAGCAGCAGGAAGCTGACTATGACACCCGGACCCCACCGGAGCTCACAGCACCCGACGCTGGCAGGCATTTTAGAGGGGCGCCTGGGCAAGTGTGCACTTACCTCCGCCAGGAGAGAGAGCGCTTGTACACTGTAAACCGAGGGCACGGACGTCGACACCATGGCTAAAGCTGCAGCAGCATCTGATGACAGAAAGGGGTGTTTGTGTTCAATCGTAGCAATGGTCCTGTTACTGTCCCCAAACATCATGGGATCCTGAATTCTGCATCTGTGAATGTCAGGACTTCTTCTCTGGTAAAATTCGATTTTAGCAACTGAGAATAAGGCTACTGGGATCAAGTAAACAGGCATGGACTCTCTCCCGCCCCGCTTCTCTTCCTGTCATCACTCTAGACACTTCGGTATTGTCCGGATCATTCATGCAGCATCCTGGTGTCTCCACCCTGGATCTCTGCTCTTCCAACGGCCCCTCTGCTGCAGCTCAGCTGCTCACTGTCCCTGTCACACCCCAGCCTCACCAACTCCCCAAACCTCGTCTCTGGCTCTGACCACACTGGTGCCTTTGCCTGCTGCCTCCCTCCCTGAGTTTCCATCACTACACCACCTCATTCCTCATCCTCTGTAAGGATACCCACGCTTTCCCACCCACCTGACAAATATCCCTGCCTCTTCCTATGGTCCTGTGTGGTTGTCAGCCCCAAGTCTCTTCTGCTCAGAGGCCAGGCTTGTGGAAGGTGACTGGATTTTGGGGTGCTACCACTGGTGTGGTGTTGGGAGGTGGGCCTGGTCAGAAGAGGCCACTGGGGTGTGGCCTGGGCGGGCAAGCCCTCCCCTCTGGCTCTTCCCTCTCACTCTGCTTCCTGGCTGCCACAAAGTGAGCACCTTCTCCTTTGCCAGTCCCTTCCACTGTGAGCCAGCTGAACACGGACAGAGACTTCTGAGTGGTCAGGCCAAACCAGCTCTCCCTTTAAGTAATGGGCTCAGCAACAAGAGCAGGGACTAGGATACCTCACTTTCTTCTCTTTTCCTTTGAAAAACTTAGTAAAATGCACTGTTGGATAAAGCCAATACTCTCTTCCTGTAGTCTGAATATGGTTCGTCTCTTCTCAAATGCATGTTAAAATTAAGTGGTGCTGAGGTGTTACCTTTAAGAGGCAATTTGGCTGTCAAGGGCATGCATATATATATTTTTGATACTGGGTCTTACTGTGTAGTGCAGGCTAGCCTTAAACTTGTGGCTATCCTCCTGCCTCAGCCTTCCAAGTTCTGGGACTACAGGCGTGTGCCACCATGCCTGGCCTGACCTAAGGGGTATGCCTACTTTTGTGGCAGTGCTGGGTTAATTCTCATAGGACAGGATAAGATCATAGGAGAGCGGGGTGTTAAAATGTGAGGCTGCCACTCCCATTTGGCCACTTTCTGCAAACGCCTGTTTGCCCTTCTGCTTTTCTGCTACATTATGATGCAACAGGAGCTCCCCCCACCCCAAGCCAAACCAAAATAAACTTTTCTTTAGAAATTAACCAGCTAAGGAAAAAAAAAAAAAAAAAAGGAAAGAAATTAACCAGCCACAGGCAGGCCAACAGGGAAGAGGATGTAGCACAACCATAAACCGGTCTGTCTGTGCTTGCCAGGACAGTGTGGACCTCCAGTCCCAGCCACTTCCTGTCTGCCAGGAGGGCACTCACCCTTAGTGCATGTGGCTGCAGCATTTACCCCAAGCCAATTCCTGGGTTCCAGTCCTGACCTCATCTCCAAAGTTTACAAATATTTTGCCTTTATTATGATCATATCACTCCAGTGTATCAATATCCTTTGGAAAAAAAAGCATCAGTCTGGGTATAGCATGCTGTTTTTAGTAGTGGTATTTCATTTATACGATATGGTAATTCTCATTTAAAGTTAAATGAATGCTGAACTTTGGTTTTTCTAAATGGGAAATGAAGGCAGTACGCTTTTTCCTACATTCATACTTTAAAAAAAATGTTCCAATACCTCGCTCTCCTTCAGCTATCTAAGGTATAACTGAGAAATGAAAATGGTCCACATAGTAGCTACAGGCTGCTGGTCTGACAGATGGAAGCATTGTGAAATAACCACCATCACCTCCCTGCACACCTCCCTCAGCCCTGATCTTCAGCTTACTCCTGTTTTCCAGTGGTGACAACACTTAAGATCTCACCAGAGGCAAAACTAGTGTGCAATGGGGGCTGGGTGTGGATGCAGGTCCAGGCTGGGGCCTTAATCAGGGCCTGCTGCCTGTGAAAAGTCTGGTGTGCGCTCCCCTCTGCCTGCAGCATCTATGCAAAACACTAGGCTCATCAGTAAAGCCAGGACTCCCTTGCCATGGGGGTCACTGCAGAGGGACAAAGGGCCAGGAGTTCCTGGACCCTCACTGCTTTCCTGGTTAAACATGTGATCTTTGTGTTCTTCCAACCCCAAGCCCCACTTGTGTCCCTTAACAACCGTGGCACCCGTCTTCCCCCACAGGCCAGAGTTCATGCAGGACAGGGGTGCAGATGCAAAGAATGAAAGAGCTCCTGGGCTCTACTGGCCACCCCTTCCTCAAGATCTGGAGGCTTGCACAGGAAGAGAAAACACCCTTGGAAACTCTGTCCAGGATCAGGACTGATTCCTGGGCTTCAGCCCACCCCTGCGATTGTGCACATGAATAAAAATATCCTACCACCACTTTTGTTTCTTTGTTTTGTGGGACAGGGATTGAACTCAGGATCTTGGTATTAAGCTGTATCCCCAGTCATTTTTATTTTTTGAGACGGGGTTTTGCTAAATGGCCAGGAGCAACTTTGTTTGCTATCCTCCTGCCTCAGCCTTGCAGACTGCTGTGATTACAGGTATGCACTACTGCACCCCCTATTGCCCTTCTTTGCTGATGAGCCAGAGGATGAGCCTGTCTCCTTGGCTCAGGCTGAAGCCCCTTGACCCTCTCTTTCCTCTTCAGCTGATGCTCTGCCTGTCTGCTCAAACTTCTCGGCGTGGCTTTTCATTTGTCATGTCTGGGTCAGAGGGGGTGAGCCAGCACCACTGGGACACCCAGCTGACTGCAATCGGCGCTTCTGGCCCCCTGCACCTACCGTGCAGATTGTCCTCTGTGTCTGATTCTTCCAGAGCGACCTGAGGCTGGGCTTTCACCTCCAGGTTCCTGCTGAGCCAGCTGGTTTGTTCCAAGGAGGAGCCGGCAATGTTCCCTACAGCCTCCAGGATCTTCTGAGTGATCTCCTGAGACCCATACAACAGGAAAGCAGGTCAGTGAAGGACAAGAAGTGCAGGGGCCTACAGGTAGCACCATCCAAGAGCAGAACACAAGCCATGGCCAGGAGCTACATGCACAATGCTCCTAGGAGCAACTTAAATGGTAAAAAAGGAACAGAGGCAAATAATTGTAATAATATGTTCTATTTAACCTAACTATTCTAAAATACAATCAACATAATGATTAATGAGATTTTACACTTTTTTTGGGGGGGGGGGACAGCGACTCACTATGTAGTCTAGGCTGACCGTGAATTTACATCTATCCTCCTGCCTCATCCTCCCAAGTGCTGGGATTACAGGCACCACTCTGCCCAGCTCAAGAGGCCACTATGTTGTGGGTTTTTTTGTTTTTGTTTTTTGTCTTTTTGAGACAAGGTTTTGCTATGCAGTTCAGGCTGGTCTCAAATTCTCAGCATTCCTCCTGCCTCAATTTCTGAAGTGCTGAGATTACAGGCATGGTGACACCACATCTGGATTTTTTTTTTTTCTGGAGACAGGGTCTTGCCATGTAGTTCAGACTGGCCTTGAGCTCAGTATGCAGCCTAAACTGAAGCTACTACTTTTTATTTAATGAATGAAGTTTACTGGTACACTTTAGGTGTACACAATGATACCATGTATCATAGAAAATTATTTATACATGACACAACTTCACTAGTTTTGGCCAAGCTACCTGTGGTGATACCAATGGGTCAGACCACAAATCAACATGGAGATACTCAAGCGAAATTTCACTTCCCAAGCTGAAGCTCAGCTGTTATCTGACCCTCTAAGAAATCAGGACTCAGGAGATCACATCTGGGTTTCCAAAGCAGGCTGGTTTCATAGGCCTGCTCATGAAGTCCCTGTGCCTTAACCTCTGCATGAAAAGGAACCTGCAGTTACTGGTTTCTTAGTCCTTATCTGCCTCCCTGTATCCTCCTTTACAAGGAAGAAACTTCTGAAAGCACTGTGACACACTGCGGTCCCTGCTTCTGCAGCTCTCATCTGTCTGAAAGCCAAGCCCTGTGCTCACCAGCCAAGTACTGCTTCTGTTCTGTGGAATGAATGCAGTGTTGCCTGACTCTAGAATCTCCAGTAAGGAAATTGAAAAGTTTAAATAGTGTTTTTAATTTTGTCTCTTATCACTAGAAATGTATCTTTTCCACAACATACAAAGAAAATTAAACAAGCTGAAAGGAGGGGCGAAGTGAGGTGAGGCACCTCCAAGGTCAGGAGCATCACCAGCCCAGGATGTGGCCAGCTGCGGGGCAGAGACGGCAACTTGCATCAGGGGTGTTCAGCAGCGCTGCCATTGCAAGGCATGCTCACAGGGCAGCAGCTCAGTGCAGGCCTGAAGCAGGGACTCCTGTGCCTGCGGGTGGATGGGGTGTACCAGCAAGCCCCTAGGGAGGAGGAGGCGACAGCCCAGGGTACTGGGAGTGATACTGCAAGAGGTGCAAGTGCTTTTCCCACTCCCAGGCAAGCAACTCCTAAGTCCCTGCCCCTTCCCAAATGCCAAGCACCTCCTGGGATGCAGGGGGCTGACCAGGGGCTAGGAGGCCCCTGAAAGGGCTTTATATTATGGCAATATCAGGAGGGAGGAGAAGGCTCCCAGCTCTGGACAGGGTGGAGGAGAAGGTTGGGTCTATCATGAAGCGTTTATCATGAAGCCTTGTGGAAACTGTAAGGCTGGGGTGAGACAGCTTCCTCGCACTGACAATGTTGGGCCTCGCCATGCTGAGGCTGGTGCCCGGCTGCGGGTCTGCTCTTCACTCACTGCCGGCCAGGTCACTACAGCAGTAAGGCGGTGTGCGTGTTTCCCGAGTTCTGTGCGCTGCCCTAGTAAATCAAGTGCCCATGCCATTTCCTATCAGGATCATTGAACATCCTTGGAAGTTGGTGCCGGTGCGTGGGGTCTTCAAACAGAGGGATTCTGCACATCCACGTTTAAATCAATGCTTCTGACAAGCCAATAGGTTTCTAACAGGGGCAAAACCCTGATCTGTTAACTCCCTCCTGACATCTATCAGGTGACATTCTACTCTAACAAGAGTTTCTGTGCTCCAGACAAGGTTTGCTTTGTTTTCCAGCATTTTCAATGAGCACATATTGCATTTACAACAAGGGAAAATAAGAAGCCTTAAGGAAAGCCTCTGTGCCTACAGTTTCTGGTCCCAGGCAATCCACGCATGCACCGCACTGTGCCACCCAGCCCCTTCAGGGCGGAGGTCAGGTCTTCGAGACAGGATGGGCTACTGCAGAGTTTCCTTCTGGTAATAATATCCTCTAAAGATGTCACAGCTGGAATAATGATGCTGTGTTAAAAACCCTCCCATACAGACCTGCAGGTCTTTCTGATCCTTCTTGCTCTCCAGGTTGGGTGTTCTGGTTACAAAGTCATTCAGCAGGCTATCAAGAGACAATCAACTTCCAATCAGAAATGCTGCAGAAATAAAACTATGCTCCAATAAAATACTAGGTCCACATGAAGGCCAGGGGGTGATACCTGAGGAGCAGGAAATACCCAGGGGGGGCCAGATTCAACTGCACAGATTCTTTCAGGACGCCCAACAGTGAGAGAAAGTTTTCTTGTAAGGCTGATACTGGGAGTCTGTTTAAAAGAAAAATTGGAAAAAATACTCAACCACAGGCAAGTGAAAACATGGCATTTACTTATGAGCACATTTTAGATCTGGGACTTAGAAAGCAGAGGGGAAAACAAAATGTCTGACTTCCTTGTATTTTGATTGGGTGATAGAGGCAGGGTTTCACTATGCAGTTCAGGCTAGCCTTAAACTCATGGTGAACCTCCTGTCTCAGCCTCTCAAGTGCTGGGATTACAGGCATGTGCCACCACACCCAGCTTTTACTGTTTTTAAATTATAATGTATCAGGCTGGTGAGATAGCTCAGTGGTCTAAAGTACCTGCTTAGGCAAGCTTAGGCAAGCGCAGGGACCACAGTTTGATCCTGGGCACCACACACCTCACCAGCCCTGTGCCCAGGATGGGCTGAATCAGCCACACACACACACACACA
Organism: Octomys mimax; assembly: GCA_002564305.1. Lineage (NCBI taxonomy): Eukaryota > Metazoa > Chordata > Mammalia > Rodentia > Octodontidae > Octomys > Octomys mimax. The sequence goes on from NDGM011198374.1 coordinate 14,649, forward strand.
CACACACACACACACACACAAATTACAATGTGTCTAAGCTCAGTTTTGGTACAGTGGCAAGCTTGCACTTGAGCATTAGGAAACTCTGAATACCAAAAAGTGAGACTTTGGTTTCTTCTCCTATAAAACAAAAGTCTCACACTACAGGATTGGATTTGATCTCTTGCTTTCATCTTTCTAAAGTTCTGCTTCCCTGCCAGATGCGTCACCTGGCAGTGGGCTGCAGAGTGGCAGGTAAAGGGACAGACAGCTCTTAGGAATCTGTCCCAGGACAGGCCTCTGGGAAGCTAGAGCCAGGAGGAAACAATGTCACAGCTCCAGAACCACAAAACATAGCCCTCATTTGAGAAAGCCCAGGTAGAGTCTCCTGGTCTCCAGCTTACTGCCTCCTGTGCCACCCCAGCAAGGCCCGGTCTGCAGGGGAGGATGACACAGCAATGTCCCCTCCAGCTGCTGGGAAGCTTCAGACTGTGCCTGGCTCATCTTTAACCCTCAGAGGACAAAAAGGCAAGGATAGCCAAGGGCTAATGAGTAACTGCTGGGTCTGAATTTATGCTCAGACCCAGGGGCTCCTGGGATTCTACCCTCAGTGTGCTGCAAGTACAGAATAAGGGTGGGTGGGGGATGGGATCCTGTAGCCAGCTGTCAGGGCTATTTACTGCAGAACTCCTGGTGGACCCATAGGGTGGCTGATGCTGCCCTAAGAACACATCTGTGTCCCTTCTTTCTCTATTCACTGCCTCCAAGAGGGCCACACCCACAGGAAGGCTCTGGGAGCTGAGCGTGCCAAGCTGCACTAGTGTAAGCTCAAGGAGCCCAAGGAGGGGCCTCCTCTGTGTGAGGGGACCCCCAACCTCTGCACACCAAGCTTGGGAGCCTCTGAGCGCAATGTACCCTGCACAAACCATCAGTGACACTGCAAATGCCACCAAGTCATTTCCCCATTTTCTCAGAAGTTCTTAACACTTTCTACTCGTGGGTCTTTTTTTATATTTTGTATCAATTTTAAGTAAGTCTGAATCTTTTAAAGTTTAATGTGTGTCATATAAAGCTTTGCTGACATTAAGTCTTAAACATAGAGCGCACAGATTTTATTTTATTTTATTTTATTTTTCAGAACTGGGGATTGAACTCAGGCCCTTGCGCTTGCCAGGCAAGTGCTTATTCTACTGAGCCATCTCTCCAGCCCCAAGCGCACAGATTTTAAAAGGTCATGTGGGGTCCCAGGAGGAAGAAAAGTAAAGAAACTCAAGCATTGCCAAGTGTTGGGCAGAAATGAAGACACGTTAAAGGATTCAGACCCACTTCACTATGGCTCACTCGTTACTATCTATCTTGGTCACTGCACCAGTGCCTGTGGCTCAGGAAAAGGCTTGCAGGGCCACATTACCTTTGTAGAAAAGCATAGCAGAACTGTAACACTGGGATATCCGCAAGGGGCAATTTCTGAAAAGTAAAACAAAACCCATGACCCCAGGTCAGTAGCACATTTGGCTATCACAGAATTCAAATAC
>NDGM011198377.1:0-11643 GCA_002564305.1 Octomys mimax
ATTCCTCTACTGGAAATTTTCCCAGAGGATCTGAAAACATCATATCATAGTGATATATGTGTTCTATATGTTTAGCATGCATTGTGGTCCATGACTTAGATATTTTTCAGGAGCCAATGCTTATTCTAAGAAGAAATATGAAAACCTTTCATAAGGTATAGAAACAAGTAATTTTCCCACATATTTCACCTCTCCTTGTCTCTCTCTCTCTCTTTTTAAAATGTATTTAGTATCAGGTCTAAAAGGTCTCACTATGCAGATCAGACTCATAGTTGTACTCCTGTTTTCAGCCTCCCAAGCACTGGGATTACAGATGCACGCCATCATGCCCAGTCTTATTCACCATCTCAGTATACTCCCAGGGTGGGGCTGGCACGGCATGATGGGCATCCAATCCTGGTCCCTGCATCTGCCTAAACAGGCACTTTAGGCCACTGAGCTATCTGGCCATCCCTCTTCTTGTGTCTTTTCTTCCACTTGTTCCAGTTCTTCAAAAAGTTCAGGATGAAGACTTTTCCAGCTTGGGCTGGGATTTTGCTGGACTTTCACAGCAGCTCGCTTTCTCCTTTTGTCCAACCCTGCCTTCTTCTCTTCCTTTCTGTAGATGTTAGTTCCTAATATCAAAATTTTGCATATGAAATACAACCTCAGTGCCTACTTCAAATGATCGGAGTCTGTGTTGCAGAGGTCAGTCATAAATGAGTTGTTTCTTTTCTTATATCTACATCAGACTTCCTGTGTGCCAAAACTGAGAAATATCCAATGTTTAAAAAAAGTCCTTACTAGCTCAAAGTTCCATGCTTGGTGAGAAGTTTAGATGATTCAAGACAAGCGTTTTTGTGCTTGACAACTTGTTTTATTTAACATTTGCTCATTGCTGATGCTAAGGGTTTTGTAAGTTATGTATGTTCAACCATAGCAGATTTTCTTGTTGTTTGCTATCTTCAATGTGTATGTTTGCTATAATTATTATGTTGAGGCAAAGGCTAGAGAGAGGAAGGCTCCAAAGGGTACATGAGGGGTAAAGGGTGAAAGAGAAAGCTAGCTCTCCAAAAGCACACCAGTCATCCAGACTAATAGCCCAGTCTTGGGAAGGAGAAAGGAGTCCATGCAGTACAGGCTTCTGGAGGCCTAAGCCAGCTGTCCAAATGACAAAGAACGTCTAGCTATAACATCCTGGCCATGCCTGGAGACACATGAGATACAGAATATCTTGAACACTGAAAAGTAATCCAAAGTTAAGTATAATCAGTCATAATTTTACTTGCATTACAGTTTTCAACCCCTACACACATCCCATCCATGGACTATAGGTGTAAGGACTGTTTCATAAAGGTCCATGTAAGGACAAAAATGTCCTAGCCAATAGAAAGACAGAGGCTGGCTCCTGGTTGAGTGATTGGCTGCATTCTCTCAAGGAGTTTGACCCTCCCTTCTACAATCGCATGTTGACTCTGATGCCTGGCTTCTTAAGTGCTAAATTGTCACTTTCCTTACTTCTCACCAGTTTATTGCCTGCATAGTATATGTTATCATTTTAATTGTATGTCAGGTTGCTTCTTTACTGCCTGCTTTCTCTGTTACATTATAAATTCAATAGGATTAAGAATATACTTTTTTTTTTGCAACAAATAATATACATGGTGCTGGGGGGAAAAAAACCCTCAACACATACTGAGTAAATCAGAAAAAGCAAAAGGGGAGCATTTTAGTAAGATTGTGAAATATATATAGGATTAAAATGCTACTAGGTGAAGGAAAGCCATTTTTATGAGGGAGGGTTGGAGTTCCCTATCTGGGAAATGAGACCAGAAGCACTTATCATAAAGTAACATGTTTACAAATGTTAAGTGCCAGTTCAGTGTCTGACAAAAGAACGCTCAAACACATTTCTATTAACGCTATAATCATTCTCTTACTATGCTTAATGCACAACAAAATCACTCTCATGCACTGATTAGAAAGCACACTATTCAAGAAAAAAAAAAAAGAGGAAAAAAGCAAGCATCAAAGTTTGTAATTAGCTTTTGTGGTTTGGGGAATCCTCAGGGGGATTTAGATTTTATACCTTCTGAAGATCCTTCCAGCCTTGCCATTTACCTCCAGACAGGAAAAACAAAACAAAAAAAAAAAACAGACTTCGTGAACATTCATACATATCACACAGCTAAAGGGACAGTGTTTACACACAAGACCCATGTTTCTCTTTCACATAGAGGTACGTCCTCAGTATCATTGCCATGCTTGGCTGGAAGAAGGCCCCAGGTGGCCCTGGAAACTGGACAGAGCTACATTTTAACTTAGAATCTCCCTTTCAAGGTCTGATAGAAAAGTGCTTGGTGTCAGGTTTTCAGCAATTCTCCTTTGTATCTGGAAAGCTAGGAAGTCACTTTTACTTCTTTTCAGAAACTTGTTTGACACATCTGCTTTAAGAAGAAAAAACCTGTAACTAAAGCTTCTAAGCTCCTGATGAGGATAAGCCATTTGTTATTTTCTTCCAAGTAGTCATACGCCTTTCTATTTTATACTAGTCTTCCTTTTTATAAGTCAATGGCTTCTGTTATTGTTTCATTGTTAAATATATTCTGTTAGTACATTATATTTAAACAATATAACTTATGTTTTCAAAATTGCAATTGTCAAAGCTTTAGGTAACTAAGTGATTTAGGGATTAGAGAAATCAAGAGTGGTAGAATAAAGAAAAACAAAATTTAAATATTATCCAAGCTCCAGATTGTGTTCATCTAGTTTCCTGTCATTAATCAAGTCTAATTTTAAATGATTAAACCCTTTATGTGTTCACTAAGACAAAATTCTGTCATATGGTTGCCACTTTGTTCATAGGTAAATCTCTCTTTGTTTTCTAGACAATTATTCCATATCCAAACAAAAAATTATTTTACCAGAAGTACATTACTAACAGTAAGTAGCAAGATTAGTTTGGCTAAGGCATAAGTGGCAATTAAAACACTATTCTATTTGTGACCTAAATTATCCTTCTTTATTTTCATAGGACACGGAGTGAGCCTAATTTATGTAGCAGATGAATCAGAGAAGTTTATGAAAAATTAATCTGTTTTTTACTTGAAATCTGAAAGCGTAAAGCATTGTGGTCCTTATGAAGACTAAAACAGTTTATGTTTTGTTTTGTTTTTGTACCAGGGATTGAATTAGGACCTCATGCTTGCTATGCAGGCAATTAAATCACTGATCCACAGCCATAATAAAGTCTAAAACAGAAAGAAGCTTAACTAGACCTTTTCCACCATTGTGGGTGCTATTCCTCAGAACTCCAGAGACCAGCTAAAGATTGTCTAGCACCCACTGACAAGTATAAATCTTGTATCAATCAGGGTTTTCTAGAGAAACAGATATAACCCAAGATGTATAGTGTATAGGAAATTACAAGATTGTCTTATGATGGTCAGCCATGAAGTTGGATTTGGAAGCACGGAGAGGGCTTCTGCACAGTGGAGACCAAAGGGATCAGGCTAATGTCTGGAGCTCACTGCAGTGTCCATGCAAGTCGCTGTTAGGGGGCTGAAGGGTCTTTGAGAGAAGACAGATGAATCTATGGCACAAAGAAACTGAACTGTTATTGATAAAAGCCAGGAGAAGATGTCCAAGCTAAAGGGGAAGACTAGAGGTCTTCCACAAAGCCATCAATGGTTCCTTCTTCTTTTCCTTTTAATTGTATGCAGGCTACCTGCTCTAGGGCAGATGTAGCGCTCACACCATCTCCATGTCCTCTCTTGTAGACTCAGGATGTTTACAAAGTGAGGAACACAGCCCTCTTCTTAGTCACTTAGTTAACCTTTAAAACATCTCACGTTGAAGCAAAGAATTGATCATTACAATTCTTAGCACCACAAAATGGTATATGCGACCTCTTATTCTGCATATCATGTCTGCACAATGTAATCAATGTGATAGTACTAGCAATGGACGTTATAGTTCAACGACGCAATAAGGTAAGTACCATTATCATTCTCACCTTATGGAGGGAATAATACAGCAAGACATTGAGTCAAAACTAGGACAATAAGTTGCTAGTGCAAATTTAAACTACTACCACATGGTCTGCTTGAGATAGCTAACTAAGCAGCCATCAAAGAACCCATCCTGTTACCTGTGACTGTACTCTACTTCTTATTATTCCTACTTTTCTGCTATCTCAATGTAAGAGATAATTTTTATATCTTGTTTTCATATAGGGGGACTGTGAAGACATTCATTCTACAGATGTTTTGATATTTTATAACGCAAGATATTTGACTCTCACCTAATTTATTTTTTAAAGATTTTGCTTTTGTTTTTTATTAAGTCATAGAAAAGCCCTAGAATTCAACACATGCTTTGAGCTAAGCACTTAGGGATTTGTGATGCTCATTATTTTGCTCTATCATTTGAAAGTACTATTAAGGGCAGACACTCAACCTTGCTGCTTGTGTCTTTCATAGGATTTTATTGGCATTATGATGAGGCTCTCAAAGCTTTGACTTTAATGGATACTTCATTCTAGGCACACACAGATGATACTTTAATTAACTCTTCCACCGTTGCATGCCATGGGCAGTCAAATTCCCTTCCTTGAATTTTAAAAGAATTAGTACTGCTTTCAGCTCCATTCAGGTCATGAAGCCTACCAGAAATTTCCCCTTGCTTCGTACAAACCATGATCTGCAAACTCTCTCTGGAGCCATTTCTGTATCAGTCATGGCTTTTGATTGTAAGAAACAGAAAGAGAATAGATAATTCCGTGAACAGGATCAACTAGTTGGAAAGATATTTAGTAATTTATGAAATTAGAAACAGACTCATCAAGGAAATTTAAAAATATGAAGGGACCAATAGAAGTAATACAGTAGGAAATGTGTTCATGGGCTGACCATTTAAAAACACTCCCTGCAGCATCAGTGGAGGCTACCCGATGGCACCATTTGCTGCATGATCTTCACCCATGGGTATCTATGTTGCTGCTGCTACCATAGGTATTTCCTTGCTATTCCTGCATCTCTCCCTCTTTGCATCCCTGCATCTCTGAACCAGTGCTACAAGTGTTAGTGATTGATAGATTAACTGATTACTTTAACCTATGCCAACTGATTGTTCTAACTGAGACTACCATTGCATAGTATACTTGAGATATGAAACTAAGCAGTCAGGCCAGAGAATCTATACTCTTACCTGACAGCACACTACTTCACAACATTTTATCTCCCAGGAAACTTACCCAGTATGTGAGCTACACCTAAATGTTTCCAAATTGAGAATACTCTTTCATTATGATGGGATTAAGTAAAATTACAAAAAGTAGTAATATCTAGATTTCAAAACTTGTCTGCGTGTTTAATTAAACTGTCCATCATAAAGGAAGAATGCAGTTACATAAGTGAGGTGATTCACCAATGAGGTAAGAGGCGAAATAGATGAAGATAACTAAACAAACAGCCCATAAAATGTTACTTAATCATCTCACATAATCCCTCAGAAACACATGTGTATCTAAAGCTGAATTTTCATTCATCAATTAAAAGGTTGATGAAAAACCTACTTGCAAGAACCCTATTTCCTAAGTAGTGTGTAAAGCAATGCGGATTCACATCCTACCCTCAAAGATTTTAGCATAGAGTTGTTGACCTTGGTTACACAACAGGATGAGATTACTGAACACTTTCACTTCTATAAATAGGAAATTAAACTTTTGTATGCATTTTTCTGTTATTGTGCAAAAATGCACACTTGTCTCTTGCATTCTTTTGTGATTCTGTGTAGTTTAATAATAACTGGAATGTTCTGATAAAAGAAGTCATGTGAGCAATGATGAGGAAAACTGGATGGAAAAAACAAACTGCACTCTTAGACCATTTTGAACTCAGTAGATCAGAGGATCTCAATCTCCTAAGCCTGGTGTGAAATGTGTTAAATGGGGTAACAACTGAATGAACTTGTGTTATTCATTTATAAATTAAGTGGGACTTTATAAATGGGCAGAATTTCATTTTTAATCTTCATATATAATAAACAAAGAAACATACCATCTGAGGCTTCAAGTAATACGTCTTAGTCAACAAAATATTTTTTGATTACATTTATTTCTCTACCATAAGCTCTTAGAAAATTTCTTGAAATCACCTTACTTTAGCAACCATGGATTTACTTACTTGCTGAGTTGTTTTTTTTTTTTTTTTTATGTTTGGAACCCAAGACTAACAATCACCTTCACAATCAATGCACTCATTTTCTTCAATATGAAGTAGTCATCTCCACGGTGTTCTGCTGCTCTGTGACCTAAACTTATCAAGTGAAAAAAATTCTCTCCAAATTACTCTCACCTATAGGCAAATAATTGTGACTTCTGATGGTGGCTAATTTTAACTCTACTTATAAAGAACACAAATTCCCAATTGTTTATATTCTTAAAATGAGGGAGAAATAAATTTATAAGGAATAACATTTAGGAATATTTCAGTTTTTCTCTAGACTCTATTTCTCATGCATTATCAGTAAAGATAGAAATTTCTAATTGGTAGGTTCAGAGAAGGACTTCATCATGAACTCATGGAGCTTTGTTAGAGAGTGAAGACACAGAACACAGACCTCTTCATTCTTTTCTATCCTAAACTGATAGAAGATCAGGTACCAGACTGGATTCTCAACAGTTAAGGGGCTGCATACATTCTAAGAAATGAGTTATCAGAAAACATATTTGTAATTGCAGATAAGGCTGCTTATTCTAATATCAGTTCATGGCTGGCACTGCTAGCATAATACTGTTATGTTCAGGTCAATGTGATCATAGCCACATTCAGGAAAATCAGGAACATTTATTATTCATGGTATCTCTGAAAATTCTTATTTGTTGCATGATGCCAACTTCTAACAACAAACTCTGTTCTCAAATGAACACAGTATAAACATAATTTACAGAAAAATACGTTTTCTTCACTTTAAAATGGTAATCATCACATACTCAAATTAAAAAAAATATGTAATTTATTATTTTTGAATAGGACATGCAGATCTGTCTTTGTGATTGCCACACTTCATTAATGAGAATTTAACTTCTCCCTAACCCCACCAAACAGAGGACACTATATCTAATTGCACAACTAAATATCAGTGGACTCTTGCATTGGTAGTAGAAGAGGCCTATATTTAACAACCTAACAGAACTTAACGAAACATCCATCAGAAACTTAGGTTTTGAAAACTAGAAGATTATTTCATATCAACATCCCAGATTATGCAGATATGGTTCCCAAAGTAATATCCTTTCTTTGGTCTGGATCTCCAGTCAAATAATACTTTGAGAAAAGTCTTTAACCTGTGATCACTACATGGTCCCCTAAGTTATAATTGTCCTGAGGACATTTGTGTTAGTTACGTTTCTTTCCTTGCTAGGACAAGATACCTGACACCCAAAATTAAGGAAGGAAATGTTTATTTAACTCATAGTTTGTGGAGGTTTTAGTCCTTAATCACATGGTTCCAAGGCAGCGAGCCATGGCACAGAGGAAACTGTTCAAGGCCTCTTAAAACAGCAAAAAGAACAAGAGCAAAACTTGAGAGAGAAAGCCTTTTGTCCTCCTTTATATTATATGCAGACCACCTGCCCTCAGGTAGGGTGGAGCATACACACCTTCTCTGTGCCCTTCTCTATTATAGGCTCAGGATGTTTACAAAGTGAGGATCTTGGCTTCCTGCTAAGTCACTTAGTTAAACTTCTAGACTTCTCAAGCTGACACAATGAACATTGTCCTAGAGGTAAGGGTGTGTTCTATACTAAGATATATAACTTCTGTTAGTTAAGTTTCTAGACTTCTCAAGTTGGCACAATGTATAAATCATAATACTAAACTATACACAATGTATTAATTTTGTTTTGCATTGTACATTGAACTTCTTGTATATACATTGTTTCAGTATAAGAGAGAAATTGGTTTTCACTGGTGTGGATATACATGAGCCAATTAGCCCTTCAAACGCAAATTGTTCTTTCTAAGAACCCAAACTATGTCAAATTGGTACATTCATTCTTCTTACCAATGTGAAAAATTTATTGATAGCTGAATTATTTTCAGTCATTTTTCTAAATATTAAAATATATACAGAAACAAAGCAGATAAGTATTGTAAATTTTCCTGTCTTTAAATGTAACAAATTCTCAGTTAAAACTATCGGAGTAGAAAAAAAGGTTTAAACAATTGACTAAGAATTTTCTTATTTATATATAGTAAGTAAGCATATTTATGAGGAACAAGGTGAATTTTTATGCCTGTACATATCGAGAAATGATAAACACAGGACAATTAACTATCCATCATCTTAAACTCATTATTTTATTATGATGAGAACATTATACGATGTTCTAGTTTTAATTGTCTTCCTCCTATCTTCTCAAAGAAAATGGGAATTTACTGGTTCTATTGACCTTTAACATCAGACCCTTTGACCAAAAAGGTCCTCATAAAGTTTTAAATAGAATGGTCAGGCAGGAGCATAACATTGGGAAAAGAAAACTTCTGAACAAAGACTTGAATAATGAAGACAAGAGACGTAAATATATGCAGGAAAAGACCTTCCAAGGTCAGGAAGAAGCAAGTTTGAAAGTCTCCAGTCCAAACCTTGCACTGAGTCTGAATAATCAAAGGTTGGTGAGGACTATTGAAGGCCAGATTTTATTGGTCTTTAGGATCATTATGTAATTATAGGCGTGGATGTGAAACCACTTTAGGTTTCTGCGTTTTAAATCTGGTTGCTGTGAGAGAAGGAAAAAAATGGCCCAAATGTGGTGGTCTGGACGTTGGTAGGCATTGGAGAATGTAGAAGGACGCTGTGTGGATGTATTTTGAAGATTAAGGCAAGGTGTTGTGGAAAGAGAAACAGGAAGATGTTTACACTGTAAGATTAGGTGTTTTATTTTAGACATAGTGCACGAAAGATCAAATATATAGGTGTCAGTAGAATGTGTGATTTCAGGACAAAGGACAAAGCTATTGAAATGTATTTGAGGATTGCCAACACACTGGTGGTATCTAAAGCCACAATGCCAAAATATGATCACAAAGCAGGTGAGGACCGATGGAAAGGAAAAGAGATCAATTTATATTGCTCTGAATATGATGAATCAAGGAAAAAAATGAAAAACTCATAAGAGAGATAAGAAATAGCTAGTGAAAGAAAAGAAAAAATCTGATGAGGGTACTCAAATGGAATAAAAGTAAATAAAGGAATGGAAGAAAGTCCTTGGTGTTTAATGCTCATAGATCAAATTATGAGACTGGCTCCTGGATTTGGAGATATGGAAGAGGCAGGAAACCACAAATTGTTGTTTCAAACTACTGTGATTTTTTGAAATTTCTTTCGTGTGCTGTAGGTCTGATTAGAGTGGGCATCACAGAACAATGGTACATAAATTAGAGACTGCTTATAGAGCTCTTTTAGCCCTCCTTTAGGAGATAGCCTTCTGTTTGTCTCAATCATGTTAGGTATTAATTTCCACTCACCAAGCATTTGGAAGAAAAGTAATTTTAAGCACCTACTCTTTCTTTAAATTAGGTGTAGCTATCACCCTGTTTTGGCAAACAAGTTACCAGGAAATTCACAACAATTTGTATGGAGCAGAAACATTAACATATGTTTTATTGTCATTCATCTCTCTTTTGTTTCTGTTGATGACAACAAACTGTGTAGCAAGATTTTACTATATTGGGTCAAATATGGTACAGAAAACAAGGCTGTAATATGTAGGTAGTTTAATTGAAAAATATCAAAGCTTGTGGTTTTAAATCACTGAAAATTGGAGGCCACTGGAAACTGCCTAATACTCCAGCCTAAACTGGCTCACACATACTTGGGTTTTATCTTTGTAGAACCTGCTAGAATTTCTGTGCCAACTCTGACCAACTGTCCCTAGCTTGCACCACATCTGTTGGGAATTCATAAGCTCTCTAGAAAATGGACAGTCTCTATTTTTCTTATCAGCATCAGCATTGTAGAATGCAATAATTAGGTCTTATTCTCCACAGGCCTTGTGACCATTTTTTTCATCAGTGGGGTAGAGAAGATGAAAATAAAACCTTATTCTTTATCTCATATCTGTAGGAGAGGATAAAAGCTAAGCAATCAATGGAAAAATTCTGGCAGATTAGAAGAAAAAAACCTGTTCTCAGTTCATATTTGGAATTTTGAAATTAGTTTTATACTAAAAGGTTATGTAAGATAATATATATTCAGTTATATTGCTATTAATTCATTCTAATTATTATTTCAAAACTACCATGATTACTTCTTTAATGAGAATGATGATGACATCCTTATGATCATAATAACTTTTTTGTTGTTGTTTGTTTTTTAACAATTTTATTGAGAAGGAAATAGCAATGAGAGTTTCAAAACCAATTCGTAGGACAGTTTCAATAATTAAGACATTGAATATTGTTGTATTAGTGGTTATTCATTGTACAAGATGAAGACATGATATCCTGTTCATAAACACTATTAGAAGAAATCATTCTATTCATTGAATTAAGAGAAAGTAGCTGTATATCTATACAATTTTGAACATACAGATACAAAATGGTTGTTCATTTGTATCCTTATTTTGTTTAGTTTTGTCAGAGAAGGGTATTCCATTATTTAAATGACAATGATAACATTTATTGTCAAAATCAGGTCTCCCTTGGGACAATAAGTTAAATTTCACACTTCTTTAGTTACAATGGCATAAGCATTTTTAAAAAAGTTTAAATTTACTAAACATTTGTTAGGTATGTGCTCCATACCAGTTCTCATTCAGGAAACCCACTGGCTCAGCTGTTAAGCCTCCTATATTCACTTCAGCATTCTGAACATTGAAGTATTTAGTATAAAAACAGGAAAGGTCTACCTCTGGGCATGCTGAGACTTGATTGAGACTGGGTATGTTGGCACACCCCTGTAATCTCAGCATTTGGAAGACTGAAAACGGGGATCACTGCAAGTCCAATCTGTGCAGTGAGACCCTCCTGTAAATGCTGTATAAGAACATTTAAAAAAGTAAGGAAGGTCATTATCAACCTGTCTATCTTCGGAGAAAAACAGGATGACATTTTTTCCCATATTAGCACATGAAGGTATATTTCTTGTAAGTTCGTGGCACCTTAATCACCAATTCACAAGTTCTGAATTTGTATTCGATTGGATTATTTGATCTGTAAAAGGCAAAACATAGATATTTCGAGTGATTAAGAGGGGAAGAGATAATGACGAGAGATAGAAAGAACAGACAGAGATACACAAACTGATACTAGAACACACTGTGCTGTACAAATACCTATGTTCTAAAATACAGGTCATTTTCACATTAAGTGCTTCTTCATTTTCCAGTGGAATGTATGCTTCTCAAATACAGTTTGTATAGTGAATTTAAACAATTGCAGGAATACAAGGGAACTGTGACTGAAACAGACCTTAAAAAAAAAGATAGGTTGACCAGACAAAAGATTATCAAAGAAATAACAGAACTGAACCAGAGATTGAAACAAATGGACTTGGGGACATATACAGAGTGTTCCACCCAAACACAGCTGAATACATATTTTTCTCAGCTGCACTTGGGTCATTTTCTAAAATAGACCACATACTGGTCCATAGGTCATG